>JAEANM010019134.1:0-12444 GCA_017656035.1 Myanophis thanlyinensis | reverse complement strand
CTATCTATCTCCTCCAGTCCCCTAATCATCTTGGTTGCTCTTCTCTATACTCTTTTTAGATAGTTCCCCCTTCGGATGGGAAAAGATCACCAGACGGAACTAAGGTGATCTTGCTGGGCATCGTTTTTTCCACCAACCTCTGCTGAGGTCCAGTGGGTTTTCCCCTTAAGACTGCTGAGTGGCTGAAAACGCGGAGCAGCGGAAGAACCTAAGGAAGAGGAGGAGGAGGAGGAGGAAGGAGCGCGTGACGGCTTGGAAGGGAGGGGAGGGGCCGGGCCTTCGGCAGCAGTAGCGGCAGGGAGTCCTCCGGCTGGCTGCCGCCGCCGCCTTGCTTCTCAAAGCGCCAAGCCCTCCTCCAAGCCTAGCACCGGCAGCGCCCTCGGGGGACGGAACTGCCCTCAAGCCGTCCCCGAAGGGCCTCCGCCCGCTCCCTCAAAGCGCTCGGCGCTCCAGGAAAGGTCCCTTCCTTCTTTGTCCTCGGCTCGGTTCTTCCCCAGCGCTATGGCGGCGGCCGAGCCCGGCAGTAACGGCGGCGGCAGCAGCGGCCGATACCAGCAGGTGAGGAGGCGGCTCGCAACTGAGCAAGGCGGTTTCACGCGGGAGCTGTGGTCCCTTAGGCCGCGCCGGGGGTGTGTTGGGTGGGGGCCGTTGAGGCGGCGAAAGGCGTTTGGAAAAGCTCCCTCCGCCTAGAAGCAGGGAAGCGTTAAACGCCTCAATCGTGTCCTCCCCTCCCCCCAGGATAAGAGATGTTTTTCTCGCTCTCGTTGCTTCCATTTTGGCCTCTGATTTGCAAGGCAACTCCAAGGTTTCCTCTTCCCCTCCCCACACACTTTTAAGTCACTCACCCGGTTTCCCTCCCCTTTTACTTGGCCTGTTGTTTTAAAGGCCAAAGGGGAGAATATCCTTTTTTCCCCTGCCCTCCCCCCCTTTCATCTGCTTGTTCTGTTCGGAAACCGACGATAAAAGCAATTTTATTTCTCCACCGCCCCTCCCCCCCCAGCAGTCCTTGGTGTGCGATTTGATCGCGAGGTAGAAAAAGATTAAAACGCCTGCCCTAAATAAAACGGCGTTCTCGGTTTGTGCAGCCGTGGCTGGTTTGGTTGCGGGCCGACTCCATATTGCAAGGATGAATGGTTTTAAGATTAGGGAGTTACGCAGTTAGAAGTATCAAAAGCCCTAGTGATTTAAAGCCAAAGGTAAAAGGGAGAAGAGATTCGTCCTCTTTGGCCTTCTAAATTCTTCATCCTGTAGAGATGGAGAATTCAGTGGGCGCCGATTGTGAGTGTGAAGGCAAAAGCTCTCTCCTGTAGTTGTGCCAGATAGAGTAATTAATTGCCATAAGGGTATGATGGAGGTAGCAAATTGTTGGGAGACCTAATTCTTAAGATCTCTGGAGTTTCCCCCATTTCCAAATAGTAAAATACTGCGAATTCCAGAACTCTTAAATTTACAGATGTGACATTCAAATTAAATAAGCCAGCTGGTTTCCCTGCCTTAAGGGACTCTGTCAGGAAAAAAAGTATGTATTCAAATACATACAGCATTGGATAAAATATTACCATTACTGTGTATGTATCAAAAATGAATACATTCACCCACATATGTTATTAAAGATCTGGGATCAGCATTCTTAATCAAAATCTAGGATGGGAAAATTGTGGCCCACTAAGTGTTGCTAGACAGTTGCCTGCATCCCATAGAATTAGTGTCATTTAATTGGATTTCAATTGCAGTTTCAGTATTCATTTTGAAATTATTGTTCGCAAAGTCTTGTTATTATCTAAGTGTCTTTTCAGGTTAGAACACCAAGAGAATATTACGTTGCCTTTTGAGGTTTTGTAATCACAAAGTTTAATTAAGTAGATGAGTCTTTGTTTAGTTGATAGTTTTGGAGGGTTTAAAGCTGATATGTGCATATTGCAAGATTAGGGACAGAACTAATTTCCTGATTTGAAAATTTTCATTTCAGTTTGGATCCTAAATCCAAATTTATGTTATACTTAAATCATTTGAAGTTGGCTGTAATTTTTTGTTCTTTATTTTTTTAACATACATTTCAGGAAAGTTAGTTCTTATGTATGAAAGACCTGCCAAATTTCTGAAAAACAAACGTCGACTATTTTATGTTCTTTTTTTTTTAAAGAGAAATATGTTTTTAATTTCTGATAAAACTGAAAGGTATACAAATAGACACTTCTGTGTGGCTTAAGCCTGCTAAATTTCAAATAAATACATTCAGGTTTTGTTGAACAGAATACCCATATGTACATCTTGTTTTTATAACAATAAAATACAGTAACAAAACAGTTAACTATTGCCTATTTTGGAGCAGTTTTTAAAAAATCCCATTGTAGTCTACAGTTGTAATACAGTATTTCATTGAACTACTAATCAGATTTGATGTTGCTTATTTTAGCCAAGGTTGGCTAGAACCTAGCTATGAAAAAAACATGGTTTAAAACATGCTTGCTGATACAGAAATCATAGGGATTTGTGGCTTAAAAGGGAAATATGTTGGTGAGAAATCATGGAGAAATGATATGTTAAGTCATTTGTATGGAAATCTTGATGTTTCATTTATTTATTTGCTCTGGCTTGTATGCATCTCTAGTCATAATGACTCTTGAGAAACTAACAACTATTGGGAGGCCATTATTAAGAAAGCTTGATTATGGGGTCCTTGCAAGTTATAATTCCTTGGTAGAGGAACTCTTAGCAAATCTCCCCTCCATGAATCATCCTGGGTAGGATGGTCTCAGAAATATCCAATCTCTGAACCATGTGAGGTTTAAAGGTGGTAACACCTTCAATCGCATTCATATGTTGATAGCAAAAGCAGATCCCATATTAGATGTTAGATGGATTAACCTAGACATAGCCATAATACTCTAGGCCATCATATAATGAACAGCTGAAACTTCCATATATGTTAGTGTATAGTGGGTCAGACAACAAAGGCATGAATGGCCATCAGCAAAGTGTCTTTCAGAAATGATAGACACCAATTGCAGAAAGGACCCCCTTGCCATATTTTCCACCCAGTGTTTATGTAGGAGTTGCAAGTCCAGAAAACAGATTGTGAGTCAATTCTTTCTGTAAGAATGGTAAACCTCATTCAGGATTGTTTCTGGAATCAGTTGACTTTTGAATCCATAATTACTTTATCTGTGCTTGAAGTTACTCTACTTTGTAAAATTGACTTGTATTGTTTTTTAACTGAGGGTAGTAGGAATTTTTTTTGAAGGGCTAGTGATAACTTAGATCAGTGGTCACCAACCAGTGGTCTATGGACCACCAGTGGTCCACGAGAAAATTTTGGAGGTCTGCAGAAAAATTATTATATTGCACTAAATCAGGGGTTGCTCATTAGGCAGATCATATTAGTGGTCCACGGAATTTAAAATTATGAATTTAGTGGTCCCTGAGATCCAAAAGGTTGGAGACCCCTGGCTTGGATGGTTCCTAAATTTCCTTATATATTTATATGTAATTGAGGACTAAGGCAATATGTATGGGGACTGAACTGCAAATATAATTAAGTATATTGTAGTGAGGCTGAACGAAAGCATTAGCTTCAGTTACATTCATAGTTGTTTGTGGTCTACTTTCTATTCAACTTTATATAATTCTTTATTATATTTTTGGGAATTATTAATAAAAATGTATACTTCATAGGAATTTAGGTGAATATTTTTTGGATTCAGTAACTGCAGGGCTATAGGGCTTTATTATGATGAGGCCTGGAATAATGCTGTTTTAGAACAATAGCTATGCATGGTTCCCAAACAATGGCATTTGCTGAAAAGAAGAGGAATCATTATTTATGGAATATACAGCACAATATTACATATAGACAGTCCTTGATTTATGAGCATAATGGAACCTGCCCATTACACTTATAAGTTGTGATGGTCATAAAATAGGTCACCATGTCACAAGATCCATTTTTGTGACCCTTTTTTGTGGCGGTTGTTAAGCAAATGCTGTAGTTATTAACAAACCAACTTTTTTATAGGATGGTGTTGCTGAAAACGAAGTAAATGCTAGTTTAGGATAAAAACATCATAAATTGCAGTTCCATGACCATGGGACTCTGCAAATGGCCATAAATGCAGGCTGGTTACTGAGACCCCAAAATGAAGTCATGTTGAGGTGGAAAGCATATAAGTTTAACGTATAAATGTGACTGTTGGGAGGACCGTATCCATCAAAACTTTGGAACTAGGCTATAAGTATGTTTTTTTGGGGGGGTTGTTAAATTGTAATTTTGAATGGTTGCTAAGTTACCTGCATTCAGAAACTTGTCCTGTTGTTCTTAGGGACTTATAACATTCATGGTCATCTAAAATGCAATGCATTTGTCTCATTTTCAAAACTGGGATTCTTTGTTATCTTTTCTGTTTCTTGGTCTTCTGCATCTTGAAGACAGATGTTTATTAGTTTTTGAGATTATTCTCTGAACACATGATAATTAATCACATAATTTACTTACCTAATAGTTTCCTTTGTCTAGCAAAATCCTAAATCATAAAATATTCATATTTATGGGGAAGGAATTTTATTGTTTGTTTTTAAATCCATATTTAGTACCCTTTGTATATGTAATTGGCACACCATATCCCTAAAGATATATATTGTGAACATGTTCTTATCTCAAAAGTATATAATTGCATATAGTACATAGTCAATGAATATGCATTTTCCTGACAGCATATAAGAAATTGGTAGAGCTTACAATTATTGGAAGAAAGTGAAGTCTCTCATTTTCATTTAAATACCCTTTTGAACTGTGTTAACCTCTTATTTTCAAAATGATGATGATTGCAAATCCAATATTATGTTGGGTTCTTTTGTGGAATTTATTCTTTTTAGATTTTTTTCTACAATTCCAGAGTTTAGAGTGTTTGGATTGGCACCTAAATTTTATAAATATGTTTTTGTTGAATTCTGAATGACAGCCTCAAACCTATGTTGTAGCAAGGCATGTAAAGATGCACATATGAGAGGTGTTGGATGCATTCTTCTGCCTTCCACGAAGTCTTTAATCTTTAATCCTTTACCCATAATCCTACTGTATTTTCCTCATAACTCCTATGAAGAGGCTGTTCAGTAAAATGTCTGCCTTTAGTTACTTTCCCCAGATAAAGTATCTTTGATGCTGATGCTACAAAACATTGCCAAATAGCCCGTCTTCCATTAATCCATGGTGAAGCAGATAATCTACAAGTGGAAAAATATTCAACATCATTATTCCCTTTCCCAGGACTGACCAACCAAGTCACTACAAGAATTAGGAATATACTACTCTGAGAGGTTGCACAAAATACAGGGTATTGACTGAGAAGCTGTAGATGATTTCTGATTTGGAGGAATGTGAAAATACCAATCAGAAGCCCAAATCTAAATGCACATACACAATATCTTAACTTCTTTTTAAAGCCTTATCTCTATTTTTTCTCAAGTTCTTACATTTTTTCTAGCTGTCCCCAACCATATTTGTCTCATAGCCAGTTGTGTAGCGTCAGTCAAGTGGGGTTGTAAGGCTGGTGTTGTCAACATTTTACTACTACTTAAACATTGCTGCTGCTGTCAGATATTTAGTTTCCTGATTTTTGGTGGCAGTGATGGCAGCCACTCAGAATTGTTTCCCGTCCAGTTCTTCAGTTTGCCAGCACCTCTTACCTGGAGTTGTAGGTTTTCCTTCTCTCTATCCGTTACTGTGAGTCAACTACATCTCCATAGACATTTTTGTTATTGTTGGTATTACTGCACTTACTGATCAGCCTGATATTCTGTTCCCACTCATCTTCAGCCATTTATCAGCTATTCTTGTTGAGCTGTTATTACTCTGCCAATTCTGCTGGTTCCACAGGTTCCTTTCTGGAACTGTTGTTACTTCTGATACAGCTTTGGCGCCTTAGGTCTTTCTGGGTTATTTTATTATTATTCCTTTTTAATTTTTTGTTTCTCATCTTTTTGTATCTATTGTCTTCCATCTTCAACTTTTCCCCATTGCTACCACTCTTTCCTCTAAAATTTATTTTCCAGCCAGGTGTGTGTATGTTTTGCAGGGCTATTACCCCAGGTAAAGGAAGGACAGGGCCCTTAAGATAATGAGCAGGTAGAATAAAGTCAGGTTTTTTTGCAAGTTCCTTTGTCTCATGGCTCTCTAATTGCTTGATATCAATGTTCATGAGTCCACCATGAAAAAACAAGAATGGTATGTGTGAGAGGATACCAAGGAAAAAATCACTGTTTTCCAGAAAGTGCATTGCTGCTTCATTCAAGTTTTCCAGATACCACTAGATGATTCAATAGTCTATTACAACAGCATTTTGTGGACAGAAGAAATAAAAATGGAAGTATTTAATAAGAAACATATTTGGAGAAAATCTCAGCAAAAGAACTTAATCCTGACTTTGGAAAGATATGTTTGAGACTGCAAAGATCTGGATGGTTTACAGTCACTGAAGGAACACTGGATTATGGATTGTATTGAATTCTACAGATAATAGCAGAACAACTGACTGTGACTTGAAGCTTAAAGTAATGTAATCGTGCAACATGATAGTGATCCTAACAAAGAAATAGAAATTAAAGTCTGCTAAAAACAGATCACTTTTCCTCTAAAGGTGCCAGCCACAGTTGCCAGAAAAGCTATGATGACACCAAAAAACTAGTCCATGGTCATTCAATTGGGAAGCTCATTATTGTTTGAGTCCTATAGATTGCTCCAGCGATGCCTTTGTTCTGAGACTGCTGAAAAAAGAGACTGCCTAATGAGCTGTGCCTCTCACTGAAGGCAATGGTCATTGCTGCATAATTACCAGAACTTCCTTCAAAGTTTTAGAACTGCCTTTTATTAATTCAGCAAGGAGAGCAACACCAAATCAGGAGATTTATAAACTAAAGCAAAAGTATTACAGGGTTTGTAACTTCCTTTTGGATTTCCAGTTATAGGCCAGAAATGTGGAATAGAAGGACTTGCTGATGAACTGAGAGATGTTAACAAGATAAGGCAAGCTGGATAATCTGGAAAAACCGTTCCAGCATTGTGTGATCATTGCTGGATGACTGGAGGAGTTGAGCACAGAGGAAAGAATAAGGGGGAGGAGGTTTTATTCTTTCTGTACCACTAATCTCCCTCTTGGGCACCCAATTCCAGAGAATCCATGCAAATAGGAGAAATAAAAAGAACTGTGTCTGCAGCAGACAAGGATTAGAAGAAAGATGTTGGTTGTCTTTCTGCTATGGAGCCCTAACACCTAGGCAAGACTTGTCCCACAGAATCATTTACTAAACCTGCATCTGTGAAACTTCAAGTGGTGCTGCAAGAAAATACTCAAATTGCTCCAGAGCATCTTCTTTAAGAAATTTCACATGCTCCTTTCTCAAGAACTTGACAAGGCCCCTATAGTTTCATATTAGGAATAGCTAAGACAACTGACAATAGACAAGTACATTGTATTATCCAGGCACTGCTTTCTACACTTTCAGGCTTAGAAATACAACTCTCTACTATTTTAGATTCTGATCAGGTAAAAGCTTAAATTGTGCACACAATTATTAGAGAGACCTATACTTGTGGAGAAAATTGACAACAAGCAAGCACCCCAAGCTGGTCCTGTGTCTGCAATGCCGCAATACGTTTGCTACATCTACTTTTGGAATATCCTCTTCTACCTGTTAGACAATTGAATTCATTTGTCATCTAATTATCTGTCATCAAATGGAAATTTAGAAAGGTGAATCAATACCTGAGGTTCTATGTCTGATATCAGCGGGATAACTGAACTGAATTTGTGTGTAACAGCTCATTGCTACCAACCCTGGCATCTTGCCCTCGAGAGTTGCGGTATCTACTGTTGTTCATGCCTTGGACATTCTGCAGGTTAGGCAGACTGCTCAACTCCTTAAAGGAACAGTTTTGGCCAAGACTGTATATAAATGTGTTGCAGATACATTCAAGCAAGTATGCACCAAGATTATGGTGGGTGATTTGGTTTGGCTTCCTATGAGATTTTTACATTCTGCACTATATCTAAAAATCTGGATTTTTTAAAGGTTTATTAGGCTCTTCCCAGTCACCCAGAAAATTAACCCATTGGCCTTTCATTTGTCATTGTCTGCTTCACTGAAGGTTTATCTGGTCTTCGGTTAGTCACTGTTCATTTGTGAGGAGCCTCTCTGTGCCTTGCATTCAAAATCCCCATTTGCGGGTGGGGAAATAGAGAGCATGAAATGGAATATATTCTAGACATAGGAGAGGACTTTAGGAGTATCTTAGTCATTGAGCTATCTCGTTCCATTTGAAATTTCCACATAAACAGTATTTTTAAAAATGCTGACACTACCAATACACCATTATCACTAGGATGAAGATAATTCCTTACTTTCTGATGCAGTTACAATAAACTCCAAATTTCTCTGTACCAAAAAAAGAGGAGGGGTCTTTTGCAACTGTCTGATTCTAAGTGCAAGGCTTACTTGTTGATGTTGGGGAGCTGCCAAGTAAGGGTGGGAGAATGAGTCTGTAGACATTTCCCTTAGCAACCTACCAGAACCTCCTTTGACCTCAGGAGGGAATACTGATGGGGGAGGGATATGTAGATAACCTTAAAGATGGAATGCAAAAACTTTTAAGTAAACAACTCAGACTAGGAAAGAAGAAAGGTTGAGAAAATAACTCAGCATATGCTTGCCTTGTTTTTATCTGGTATAAAAAAGCACAGAGAAAAAAAACACTCAAATTTTCAAGATTCTGATATGGTCTATTATCAATAATGTAGAGTTCCAATGGTACTTGTGTTGCCTGTTCCCCAGCTTGAACTACCTTAAAGGGCTGATCTCAGTGCACTGTTCTTCCATAGTAGAAAGTGGTACCCATAAATTGGAATTACTGTATTCTTTAATAAAGATATGCTACATAATGTATTCATATAGAACTTTGTTTTAAGCATAGCTAAACATAAAGATAAATATGTATGTTTATGTAAATTTGTGTATGTGTGTGTGTTTGCGTGTGTGTGTGTGTGTGTAATACTATCATAATCCTCTATCATATTGCTGCTAAAAATCTTGAAGATTTCCCCTGTGTTACCATAGCAACAGGATGAATTTGAGGAGTGGTATCAGCAGTCAGTAAGCGCATATGTATTGCCATCTGGTGACTGAGCAGTTTTTGCTCCACTGAATTAAGCTACATAGTTACAGTTTACTAATAGAAATATGTGTTCCATAATCCAGTTTTTCTATGGTGGTTAGAAAGTAATGCTTTTGTGTAAATGTAGATGTTGCAGTATTGTTCTTAATAACAAACAATTGTGGATGATTTATTGATTTGCTGATTGAAGGGGTGTGTGAGACACAGAAAGATCTGTTAAGATTTAGAATACTTGTATTAATAATTTGAAAGTACATGGAAAGAAATATAAATTTATCTTAGGAGTCCCATGGTCACTATTTATATGTTAGTCCAGTAAATCCTAATTTTATATGTGTTGCCTTCTTCATATACCGGTACTTGTTCAGTATCTTTCCCAAACACCCGACTGTATATAGATTTTAAGAACTTTTCAGTAATGCAAAAAGCATGCAAGAAAGGCGGGTTTTCTTTGCTATCTCAATACTATTTAGCTATACTAACGTGCAATAAAAATAAAAGTATGTTAAGGAAAAATGTTACTCAGAATTAATAATTTGATTTAAAAAAGTGATTTATATCTCTCTTAGAGGGATGATTGAAAAATTATATATTTTTAAAACATATTTTTTTAAAAACTATGAAACATTTATTCCCTGTAAAATATATGTAATTGTTATAAGTGATTTCTATTTGGTGTATTATCAAAATCTGATCCTTTATGCATCACAATCAGTTTAAATTAAAGAAAAAAAATCTTCTCAGTTGCAGAACGAGGAGGAACCTGTTGAAAATCTGCCAGTTGTAAATGATTTTCCACCACCTTACAGCAGCATTTCTGAGGAGAATTCAGGTAAAAGTTTGGAAGTCAATAATCAGAATAACTGATTATTGGAAGTGCAGCAAAACGTTGTGTGAACAATCTAAATTTACAGAAAAATATGATAAATTATAAAATAAATGTGCCATTTATTCATATTTTACTGTTACTATAATGTGCCACAAGAAGATAAAGGAAAGGACAATTTAATGATTGAAAAGCTAGATAGTAGAAGACTACATTCATATTTATCAGACAGTTGATAGATTAAAAAAAGACATTTGGCCTGATTAAAATATGTTTTGTCTTGAGAAAAAAGAACATTGCAATCAACAGTGAACATGTTTATTTAATTAATATTTACTTAACTTTTCCCATTCTTTCCTACCTCTGAGGAGCTCAGATGGCACATGTAGTCCCTCCCATTTCCTTAATCCTGTGAACTAAAATACTATAGTCCAAGAATGGGTGACTGGTATTACTCATTTATGCATGTGTTAAAACATGCATAAAAGTTAAAACATTTAACTGTCTGTAAAACATCCTTAGGTAGTAGATAAAAATAATGAGCCTTTCGCCTTAATGAGGTATTGGTGTCCATTGTTTTAGTCTGATGTTTTATTTACAAACAGTGGTTTTTATGACTCATGGTTAATTTGATCTCTGTGTAGAAATGCCCATTACTATGACTGATAGCCAATGGAGAAGCTTTATTGTATTATTTGTTTTGTCCCCAATCACTGTTCTTGCTCTTACTTACAAATTCACCCCTTTTGGGATCTTGGGCCAATCTGATTTGAGAAGGGATTTTTCTCCACAGTTATTTATATTGCACTGTTATTCCTCAGTCTTTCCCAAAGTAATGCTTCCAGATTTGTTGACATGATAACTCTAGGAGTAACTCATATTGAGGGCATTAAATTAGAGGAATATATTTATTCAGAAGTACTTCACTCTAAGAATATAATGGATTTTGACATTAATGAGTTTTGTAATTTGCCACTTTTCTGATGATAGAAAATTGGAAGTGTTGACTTTTCAACTCATAACATAGTTCAGTTTAGACATGTTAATAAAAAATTAACCATCTTATCTCTCCTGCATGCCAGCGTATTTTGACTACAAAGATGAAGCTGGGTTCCCTAAACCTCCTTCTTATAATGTAGCTACAACTCTGCCTACTTATGATGAAGCAGAGAGAACTAAGGCAGAAGCTACTATTCCCTTGGTTTCTGGAAGGGTAAGTGTACTTTGATTCTCTGCAAACATGTCAAAACATAGGAAAAACTAAATTTGTTGATGCAAGTGCTGTTTAATAGGTGATGTTTTTCCACGAGCATAGTTAGACCAATACAACTCCCTAAGGAATGACTAAGCTAAGTTTGTTGATGTAATTAGATAAATAAATAACATACATTTATCAATTTGTGCAGTTTTAGGAAATGTAGGTAACACTTTTAAATGCTTTTATATTCTTGATCTCTGTTCTTCACTTCAAATCCCCAGAGTATAGTTATAAGGTTGCTATTTTGTTTACTTTTGTATAGTCCTGTTTGTACATTAGATACAATTCACTTAGGTTTTCCTTTTTAAATTTCTCTTTAATTGTGGTATTTTACTTGTGTATATGAAATATTTCTCATTCCTTAGTGATTTACACTGAAGTAGGAGAAGGTAGGTGTGCTTTGTTAAACACCTATCTGTATACTGCTAAAACGCTTGTCTGTAACTTTTAACTGGTCAAAATGATGCATCGTTTAGCAATTTTTTTAAATAATATTTTTTTATTTTTTTATTTTTAACATACAAATCTTTATGTGAACAGCGTGATACTAGGTGTCATTCTTTTTTATACAATCAAATTCATGTTGAAAATATTTAATACAATTGTTTATTATTTAAGTAATCAAAACTTCATTTTATCAATCTTAACGCTCATCCCTATTTTCTACCTATTCTTTCTTTTATTGTGAATAAAATCTTATTCCTCTCAATTAATTTTACCCCTTTATAGTATTCTAATAATAACTATAATAAAATAAAATAACCTACTTTTGTCCCATTATAATCGTCCTTCTATTACGTATGTCACGTTATAGATCATTGTGCATTACTCTACATATATTGTACAAGTCTAATAGTAAAATCATACTCAAATTACAGTCTTATTTAAATTCCAACATTGCCTAATATCATTTTATATTAATCACCAATTTCTAATATAACCCATTACCTTTCATAGTCTATGAATCTAACTGTATTATATATATCATTCTAATTTACAATTTCCCTTTATTTAATTCTTAATTTTTCTAATAATGATAGTAAGGATGGCATACTTTTTATCACATTCTAATAATCTCACCATTACTTATAGACCATTATTAATCATGTGCATTACCCTTCAGGTCTAGGTCTTTTCGGGTCTTTTCCCGTGTAAGTTTCAGAGTCTTTTTGCAACGTTTCGGCGAGATCCCACTCA
>JAEANM010019133.1:0-12444 GCA_017656035.1 Myanophis thanlyinensis | reverse complement strand
ACACACACGATGGGAAAAATACTGGGCAACAATACACATGACAAAGATCTGGATGATGTGGTACCCAAAAGCTGAATATGGACCAAAAGTATGATGCAGCTGCAAAAAAAAAAAAAAATCAAAGCAAATGCATTTTCTGCTATTGAAAATGCAGTGCCAAGATCAGAAAAAATAATAGCAGCTCTATATTCTTCACTGTTCAGACTGGGTGCAGTTCTGCATTTGAAAGAGCACATTGATGAACTGTAATGTTGCAGGAGCCAATCTGGATCACTGGGACCAGAGGTTTAGTCTTGTAAGCTTTCAGACTCATGCTGGAGCCCATCCTCAGGGAATTTCTCTCTAGCAGAGAGAGAGTACTGTTGTGTGTGGTATTTATATGGTGCCTGGTTCTGTGTGCCTTTTTATTTGTTGTTTGGGGTATTGATGGCTGGTTATTAAGTCATTGGCTGGTGTTTCTTTGTACTGTCAAGCTGGAGATGAGAAGATAGTAAGTGTGATAGCTTCTGAAGGGCTGCTATGGAGAAGATTGCTCCAGAATAAGAAAAAAAATGGATTTAAATTACAAGGAAGTAAGTTTTGGGAGATGTGTGAGGAAAATCTCCTATTCTGAATGCCACAAGACAAGTGGATTCTCCTTTGCTAGGGGTGTTTAAGTGATGCTAGATGATCATCTGTTACAGATGCTGTAGTAATGGATTGGACTAGCTACCTTCTAACCCTTCTAACACTTACATTTTACAGTTTCCAAGTGCTTTGAGAGAAATAGTGAGAATGGAAATGGCAGTATAAAAGTATCATTTTGCCTTGAATGTAGGGTTAGGAAGGAGTAACAGCTTCTGAGTAGAGCATTAGTGCTACAGAACTTTTTTTGTCACTTCTGTGCCTGTCCATCTTTTGGTATTGAGTTATATTCCTTCCTGCAAGTCAGAGGCTGCTCAAAAAACACTGGGTTGAAATCTAAGGAAAAATGACACAGAGTGGTTGTGAGGATTGACTTTTCCCAGTGTTGGTCCTAGCTCTTTGGATTCAGTAACTTCTAACATTACTCATGTTTCATTCTCTTCCTGAAAAAGAAACTTCTGGGAGAGTCACGACCACAATACTTCTATGGGTGCTCTGCACTTGAAAAATGTTTCTCATCTCAGCAATGCTTTTGTCTATGACACAGCAGCTACTTCTTCCTCTTATCTAATTTCCAACCCAAAGAGAGGAAACAGCGGCTAATTCTTCCTCCTCAACAAATGGTGAATATACCATATGAAGAAAGAAGCAGTGCTGCCTCTTGCAATGTCATGCGACCTACCAGGAAGATGACATTTTGAGCTGCCCAAAGAAATCAAGCTCTATCATTTTCATTGTCAAGAAAAAAGTGAATAGGCTAACCTTAGCCTAAAACTTTTTTGTACTGGGCAATAGTAAATCAGCCCTGTTGAACTGATCAAAGGATCCTTGTTGTTGAAGCTTCTTGGGCTGACAGTGTAATAAAATTAATTGGTGTTCTAAATATTACTAAAGCAGTGGCTGGCATGTTTAATAAACCTTTTCATTTGAGAAAATTAGCACTCATCTGGACAAGCGCTGAAATGCTGTTACTTGGGAGGGGGAGAATTCAAGGATCTGAGTACAATTTAAATAATTATCAGCATATTTCTGCTCTTAAAATGTTTCTGAAATTGCAGGGAGATTCAGTGCAATCTAACTGTAAGTGCCTTTTGTCTGCATATAATTTATTGATCTCATTTCAATCAGTCAAGCCCATTCACTTCACTGCCTGCACTTTCCACATAGTAACCAAAGATGTGCTTTATAATCATGGATAGCAAAATCAATAACACGGCTATTTTTATGGATTTTAATTAGAACTGATAATCTAGCAACTAACAATATTTGCATTGGTTAAATCTTATGGCAGATACAATCCCTTTTGGTTTATGTTTAGCTAATTGTTTTCCTAGGTTTTATACTCCACTGAATATTATTAGTGAATACATCCTACACTCATTATGTTGCATCAAATCTACAATCAGCCAGTCAAAGGGCAAACTGACATACCTACAATCAAAAAGAATTTGGAACTATTTGGCATCCTGGACTCACAAAGTAAAACTTATTACAATATGAGCCAGGAACCAATTAGCTTACACTATTATCAACCTCTTAAATTTGTCTGCTGAAAATGAATGAACCCAGTGAGAAACACAAACACTTCCAGTCAACACCCTCCCATATGTTTAGTTGTGAATGCTTGATAATCAATAGAAACAATTGAGCATAATACTCTTATCTTTTCCAGAACTTGACAATCTGGAGTTATTATACAAATGAAGGTTGAATATCATAAACAAATTGAAAACCAAATTGGCTTGCATTTGACAGATGTGCCATCAAAATGTGATGAAAATTAAGTGACCAAGTAGAGACGATTAAGAAAACAATATCAAGAGGTTGGTAAAACTAAACTGTGGCCCCATGCATGTCCACATTGCTATAAGTAATGGAAGATAAATCATAGCCGCCAGCCATTACAGGACTTTTTGCTTCGATGACAGCAGTCGAGATAGGAATGGATCCAACCAACAACTTATCATCCATTTCAGGCAACAATGTTACCATCCAAGCAACTCCCTCTGCTTCAGTCCAGTTAACTGATCTGGACACTGAATGCTGTGAGTTCAGCTACAGTTGTCCAACATGTATGGAAATAGTTGGGGCATAAATTTTGTTACAAAATAAAATGTCAAGCTCCAATGTTTTCAAAACGCATTTAAAATGCGTGACAAACTTGCCACAGATGAAAGAACATGCTTTTTAGTTGTACTTTAAGGTGCAGTTGCTCCATTTATCAGAGACTCCTCCTCTGCTTCTAGCTAGGCTTTCTCTTACTTTGAAGTTTCTACCTTCTGCATGAGAATGAAGTTTGAGAATTGCAAGTTAACTACTGAACTCTCCTATCCTCATGCATAGTGAATCATGCACTAAAGGAAACAAAAGGTCTTCTCTTCACACATTAAACCCAGATGCATTCAGTTAAACAAGGAAGGGTACTTGGAGGGACAATTCCACAACATAAATCGAACAGGATGCATCCTCAGCTCATCAGGTTCAATGGAAATGGCAAAGAAGCTGCTTTATTCTAAGTTTCTGAGGATTCTGGTGATGCCTGAGGCTAGTCCTAATACTAGAGAATAAATCTGAAGTGGTATAATTCACATGGATAGTATTATGACCCAGGTTTAACAGCTGCTGAATGCATAGATAGAATGAAGACTAATCAGAAACAGTTTAATTTAGTTATTAGGCATTGAATGCAAAAAGAAATGGATTTCTGTCTATGGATATATGCATAAATACATTTTGACATCCAAAGGATGGTTCAACTATTGGGAGGGGGTTCCTCCATTTCTTGTTCCTCATTTCAATTTAAATCCAGCAACAATTTGACGAAGTGAGCTTTTGTTTGCTATTGAGCTGAAAAGGTGCTACCAAAGTCTGATTTTTAACAGAAAGAGCAGGACCATTAATGTTTTTAAATTTTAAAACAAGGATAAGAAGATTGGGGACATTGGAGCATTGGAAGTTATCATGAGGATGGAAGCTGGTGAAGAGGGAACCAACTATTTTCAAGACAGGCAGATTCTTTAAGAAAGCAACAAACAGATGTCTCCAGCAATCAGCACTTAGAAAATAATAGCCCAAATGTCCTTGCTTCTAAAGAATGGGAGGCCTTGTATTTAAAATCAAAGGCTTGTATATACAAGCACACACACCTTTATATTCCGCAATGTCAAGTCTGTTGTTTGTGCTGTTGCTGAGGATTTCTTGAAAGTCAATATTTATTGCTGTGCCCAGCATGAATCACCTAATGAGAAGACCAGGACTCACTGGAAAAGACCCTGATGTTGGAGGGGGGGGGATGAAGGCAAAAGGAGAAGGGGACAGCAGACGATGAGATAGTTAGATGGTTTCATCAATGCAATGAATCTGAATTTGGGCAAACTACAGAAGACAGGAAGAGCTGGGGTGCTATGGTTGAACAGATTTAGTGACTGAACAACAACTGGTGTGGATTCTGACAGATGGAATGTAATTCTCTTAAACCATTTCCATTCACTGGAACTGCCCACCCTGCACTGCTTTTCACTGGGACACAAACAGAAGGGCCAACACTGTGCTACTGTTTTCTCTAATCAGCTGGGCTTCAGGAAGCATTTCATCTTCAAAGGTATAAAACAGTATATCTAACCGCCACTTCACAAATATGTTATGCTGCCAGGCCTTCAAGTAGAGCAGATTAGAAAACCCAAGTCATGTACATCAATGCTACTTTTATTGTAAAATAATAAAATCTTACAAGATTTAATATAAGTTCCCCCCTTCCACTCTTTACTTTTGTATGAACTAGGGAGGACTTGTCTAAGATGTTTATTTTATTACAGTGATGCCCCAGACTCAGGTTTCTATTATTTAACCATTGAGTTGGCAGTGGCTTTCCTCCTGTCCCTCAATGCCATTCCTTCTACTTTCTACATAGGCAAATGAAATATACACCAACATAGGTAACTATTCCTAACCACATGTTATGACCCAAGTGTTGTCATTTCATGTTTGCATCTAAACATCACATATAAAATCATAAGGGACAGATCTTATGTTGTAACTTTGCAGTGTGCATTTTATCACTCCTGTGCCCAGGTACCTAGTCACACATAGTTATTTTAAATTCCTCCCTCCCCAAAGAAATAGGACAACTGATCACAACTCTCCAGCATCATCACTTGTATTTCAGTCCTACTGATTATGGATCTGTAGCAAGGAAAGTAATTTACAGAGCTGGGCTTATGAAACTATTGTGGTCAAAAGTGGCTTCCCCAAATGAGCATTCCAAAGACTGAATTCCTAAGATACTAATCTGTGTTGCCTATCTGTTTAAAATTGTCTTTTTAATTATATTTTGTTAGGCATACAAAAAACTAGAAGCTCAATCAACCAGGAAATAAAGGGAAAAATACAGCACTGTGATTATTAGGCAAACTGGCTTTTCACTAATCCCTCACAAGCAAGGAGTTTTTTCAGTTAGGAGCTCAGGATTTCCATAGGGTTTGTGCAGCAACTTCAAGCACTTTAAATAAGTTTGTTGGCTAACAAGGATTGCCATTATAGACCACAGACTGTGCTGCTAAAGTTGCATTAAGCTGATACAATCTCTTTAATGTTATTTGCAGCTTTTGATCATACATGCACGTGCAATTTGCATATTGTCAGCTCCAGATTTATTTAAGAGAGATTCAATTCAGATTTCACATATTGTTCTAATGTCACTTGAAACTGAGTCAAGTGCTCAGAGAGGAGAGAAAAGCTCTTCTGGGGCACATGGATAAACAAAGCCCTCTATTCAGGTTCCTGTATCACACTTCTAGCACGAAAAAGTGTGCTCATGAGTCACAAAATCCTTGTCTCTGTTATATGATAAATGGGTGCTGAAATATTGTATGAGAAAAAGTGAGTGAGTGGCTGTCTTAGTTTCCTTAGCAGATGGAAATGGAATGGAAGACATTATAGAGCAGTGATCCCCAACCTTCTGGGGTCTGTGGACCGGCAGTGGCAGCAACAAGGGGAGACGACTACACACATGCAACCCAATGGCCCAGAGTTGGGGACCCCATTATAATGTTATCACTGCTTCTAAAGACTCTTGATGGTGCAGTGGTTGGAGTACAGTACTTCTGCTGACTGCTGGTTCGAATCTCACCAGGCTCAAAGTTGACTTAGCCTTCCATCCTTACAAGGTGGGTAAAATGAGGATTCAAATTGTTGGGGGCAATATGCTGACTCAATATGCTTAGAGAGGGCTGTAAAGCACTATAAAATGATATATAAGTCTAAGTGCTATTGCTATTCTGAGACTTTATTTCTTTGATTTCATTTCTATTCTACCACATTCAAAACTCAAGGCAGCTTACATAAGGCTTCCTTCCTGCTGTTTTTCTTACAAAAAAAAGTCCTGTGAGGTTGGTTGGGCAGACAGAAATAACTGGCTCAAAAATCATTCAGTGAACTTCTGTGGCTCAATTAAAACCCAGTTTTCCCTCATCCTGGTCCAACCCATAACTATAACATAACATAAAGACAAAAATAAAATCACTTAAGAAAAAAATATTTCCCTTATGGATAAAATTATGTTCTCCTCTTTAGTGGTTCAAAAAGGAAAAGAAGGTATTGTCTTCATTTTTCCTTATGCTATATTTGAATATGTATACACACAAAAAAATAAATAAATAAACCCATCAGAAAATAGGCCAATTCCTGACTAACCAAAAATATAATTATCAAGAGAATAGATTGCCTTATTTCACATAGAACATTATGTCACAATATGGATCAACTTCCATTTTCAAAGCTGGCTGGGGAATTCTGGTAAGTCCACACATCTTAAAGTTGTCAAGATTGACAGTCAATGAACTATAAGAATATGAATGTCATTACTATTTATTGATTTTGTTTAAAATAACAACTGTTTACAGCTTTACTGTTTCAATGTAATGTTATTCTGCTTACGTTTTTATTTTTTTATATAAACCAGCTATACTGAGGTCATTTCTAAATTAAATAAGTAAAAAAAAATACTTTTGCTATTGTTTGAGGATCTTATGATGGAAGCCTAGCACAACTTTCTTCCATTGTAGCTCAGAACTGATGACATTCTGGGGCACTGAGAAAAGTGATTGCCAGTTGTAATGCGCTCTTCATGAAACTGCTCAGAAGCTTCAGCTGGTGCAAAATACAATGGCATGGGCAATTAATTATGTGTCCCCAATCACATTTGTCTGTCCTATTATAACCAGTAGAGAAGGCATGCTGCAGGTGCTCTCCACTGGTAAATTACATTTGCAGGGCCAAGAAGGTTGGCCTTCTTTGCAACGGCACCAATCTTGTGAAATTTATTCCTCCACAAATGAGATTAGCTCCCTCTTTCTCAATATCTTGTAAATCCTTAAAGACTTGGCTATATTATCAAGCCTGGGAGTCCCAGGAGGCCAGGGAGATTTTTGCGATGGCTCCTTTAACTGTAGTTCATATCATCCTCTATTGTTTTGTGTGCCTTTCTACAGTTATTTTTAAATTGTGATCTTTTATGCATTTATTGTTTTTAATTAAGTGTTGTATGCTGCCCAGAGTCACTTCCATATGAAATGGGTGGCTATATAAATATGCTAAATAAATAAATATACTAGAGAATGTTCAGAGAACCATTTCCAAAATTATTTCCCCCTCCTGAAAAATGAAACAAACAAAATAAATCGAGGGAAAAATCTCAGCTGTTTGTTAAATATGATGCTCTCTCTGGAAAAAAAAATCCAACTCTATTTAGTTTAGGGCTACTGCTTAGTTATGAGAAGCCTGACAATTCCAGATTTGATGATCCAACTAATTTGGTATCGTGATGCTGGCAGCTCATGATAATTGGATAGGAATATACATGCTGAGGAAAGCAAAACAAGTTGTTTATCACTGTTTTTAACAGCGACAAATGGTTCTACTTGCCACTGCACAAGGAGATGACAGCTATTTCTGTAAAATCTATGCGAGTAATGAAAAAAAATAGACCATACATGAAATCAAGTCCCTACTTAAACAAAAACTGGTTGAGACTCTTATGCATCTTTAAACTAATAAAAACTTACAGTTTACAACATGGCTAGTAACAAACTGTAGCAGATTACTGATACGCATTGATTAAAAAATGCATTTGCAATATATATCAAGATCATAAGAAGAGAAAGAAATGAACCAAAAAGTTGGTCTTGGATAAGAGAAACAGGCAAAGTATAGTTAGAACAATAGAATGGGAATAACTAAGCTGGAATACTGAAATAACACAAACAAACATAGAAATAACAAATTAGAATGACTGTCTATTCAATTTTGTATCCTTGCTAAGACAACAATTAATACAATAGGCTGGAGGAAAGCATAAACAAGAACTATAATAGCAAGATATTAAAATGCCAGCTACATTACCGAAAATGTTTCATTTAAGTAATTGTGGTATGATGCACAGCCAGGCTGATTGTTTAGGGTGGGATGTACGATTTTTACTGGTTTGAAGGACAGCCTGCACAGGTAAGAACCAGCTCAAAATGAACTCAATTTTAGAGGGGGAGGTTTAGGGATAAAGAGAATCCTTTAATCTCCTGTAAAACCTCTCACTTTGAGGGGGGGACACTATGCTTGCATCAAACAAGTACTATATTTTTTGTAAAGAAGCTCAAGATATTCTTCAGACATTCTAATGTTAGTATCTTGAACTGCTATATAATCAGAAAATGATGCACGAGCCAACTGAGCCAGTCACCAGGACCAAACATTCTTTTGTTGGGCTTGCATTGGAATTCATCATCAGGGAACTTCTCTCTCTCCAAAATACATGCACTGCGCTGTTCTACATATTGTAAATACTTGGATTGGATCCTGCAACACTATCCTGGAACACATATATTTATCTTCATTCGTGAAACAGAAAATGAATATAAAAGCCCTAAATTTGTGTCACGTGACCCAAAAATTGGACAGCCAGAAGCATTCAGTCCATTACATTTTCAAGAACAGCTTCATAGGAGTCATGAGAAGTATTCTACCCAAAATTGCAACAGCTAAATAAAAGAATATGGACAGTGTGCAATAATGCTTTCCTCTTCTCTCCCAGAAGAAACATTTAAGAACACCATTCGTTCGTAAACTTGGCCCATCAGATGGAAGCTGCCTTTGCTCTCCAGTTCAATTTACTGATTACTACTACAGTTCAATTCTACTGATTACTACCACATTAAGGCTCAGGTTTTTATAGTCTCCATTCAGCTTATCATTGCTTCCAGATAAAAGTTCACAGTATCCACAGTCTTTTTGATTGAGAAAATCAAAGAAACGATAAAATTTGATACCATGAGCATATAGATGACATCCAACTCCCAAACTTTTGATGAGGCTAGAATGGACAAGGGCAACACTTTATTATTAGTCATTTGTCTGCATTTCCTAATAGCTCCGTTTAATCTATTCAAAGTACCACTCACTGGGAATTTGAGTTGACAGTGTTTTAAGGAGGAGTTCTGATATTAGGCCAAGGTTTCATGAAATTAGCTGGTAGCCATTATGAATGCTAATATCTTGCCTACAAAAGATAATTTAGAAAAAAAAAT
This sequence comes from Myanophis thanlyinensis, assembly GCA_017656035.1. Lineage (NCBI taxonomy): Eukaryota > Metazoa > Chordata > Lepidosauria > Squamata > Homalopsidae > Myanophis > Myanophis thanlyinensis. The sequence continues at coordinate 3,244 of JAEANM010019133.1, read as the reverse complement.
CCAGAGAGAGGGTCACATAAACGCAGGACTTTTCACTACTTATTTAACCATTATAAGAATATATTTAAGCAAACTCCCCCAGTAGATCCCCCTCTAGCAAATTTTATCAGCCACAATGGAGGAGATTCAAGTAGGTAGTCTCCATACTCTCATGGAACAATCTGATGACTCTACAACACTCAAATGAAAGCTGCCTATAGTTGTCAGGTAAACCATGAAATTGTGAACAATGACACATGAAATCAAGATACACAATGCCTGCCTTTAGGGTCAGTTACTCTACTCTGGAGAAAACTCATACTTTTATTCAGGAAAAAAAAATCATAATGCAACAAAATGAATGATATACATAAAAAGAATTCAATAATTTCTTAACAATGATAAATTACCACTAGATACACACTCTCAAAACTAAGAGGTGAGATCAACACAAGACAAGACACAGAAAATATGTCTCTTCATTTGTTGATTCTTATTTACTGCTTCTCTTAAAAATCTGGATAGCATTATTTGGTCAAGCTGATTTCATTTTCCTCCTCTATTAGGCTTCTTTCACACTTGCATCCAGCTCATAAGTTTCCCCAGGCCACAAAGTTTTATTCTAACTCCTAAATACCATCCTGAGCCTAAACAAATAGCATTTTAAGATATGCTGATAATGGGCAGCAATTTTAAGACTGCCTGGGGTTTACTGTACACTCTAGCATATACTCTAGCTACTCTTCATTTGCTTATTCATTCTCCAACAACATCTCTCTTTATCTGGGAATGCCTTAGGGCTTGCAGTCAAATGTACAAACATAGAGACAATATGCATCTCCTTAGGTGGTTAATGCCTTGAGGTCTGTTCTTCAAGGCCAAAGCCGAAAAGCATCCTAGATGACCTATAAAATACTCATCCACAAATGTGTTGACTGCAGGGGTCTCTGTTCAGCAAATGCTTCAACCCCCTTAAATAGATGCCTATCTACATGTTTTAGTCCATTTAGTCTAAGGACTATGCACAAAACAAACAAATATTTGGATTGTAGAAACTTAAAATTTATATTCTGAAGACTGCCTAAGAATCAAGAGCCACCCAATAGTAACAGGAATAACAAGCTACAGATTTATGTTGAGTTAAGCCCATTGTTTAAGAGAAAAACTGCAGCTAAAGCTAAGGTAATTGACCCTTATCTCCTCTAGAAACATTCATTTTTCAAAGAAAGTGGAAAATAAAGAGGCTACGGCTACACCTAATATTAGGCCAAAATTTGTTTCATTCATGCTTTATTAAACAAACCAGAAACAATCCACTATTAGTGCTATAAATGTATGCTGATGATACTGGATAAATACATCTTTATAAGAGATGCTGTTATTACACCGACAGATGAAAGTGTAATTTAAAAAAAAATAGAATGTGCTGAGATAGATAGATAGACACTTAAGATAAAAGAAAAGGAAGAAACAGAATTTTTTTAACATGGGATTTATTTTACCATTGGTTAACTAATAGGAACAGAGGTTACAAACTAAACAGAATCTAAAAAGATAACAAGAATCTGTAAAAAAAAATTGCCAGATGGATAAACAGATTGTATTATTAGTCTGAGATACGTTTACTAAGCTTATTAGTATGATTATGGTTATTGTTGTATCTTTACTTAAAATCAATTATGCCCAGACAACACGCTGTTTAGATAGACATGGAATTTTGTTATGTTTTTAAAAGGAAAATGTACCAATAAAACATATTTAAAAAAAGAGATGCTATTCAGGTTCTTGTTCAGTGCATGAAGCCTCTAAGAGTCTGGATGGAAAATAACTACTCAATCTGGGGTGGAGTGGTTTTGGTCCCTCAGGGCCAGGAATGTTGACATCTTTAACTCTGAATGGATTAATACTTCTGTGACATGTTTGGTGAACAACTTAGGAATCCTCGTAGAGTCATGGCTCTTATTAGAAGAGCAGGTAGTGACCATGGGCTAGGGGGCATTTGCACAAATTCATCTGTTTGCCAATTACAGCCATGCCTAAATCAGGAGGCCTTATGCATTGGCAACTTGCGCCTTAGTCACCTCCCATTTCAATTATTACAATGCATTCTATGTGTAACTTCCCTTAAAGACTATCCACAATTTGCAATTGGTCCAGACACACAGATCTGGATGACCCATGGTTCATCCATGTTACACAAGTGCTACACAGACTCCTAGTTGCTCTCCAGGTGCAATTCAATTCAATAACCTGGTTATTATAGGTAGTCCTTGATTTACAATCCTTTTTTTAGTGACCATTTGAATGGCACTGAAAAAAATAAGTCACGACCAGTTTTCACACTTTCAACCATTGGAGCATTCCCATGGTCATGTGATCAAAAAATTGGATATTGGGCAACTGGCATTCATGACATCTGCAGTGTCCCAGGGTCATGTGATTACTTTTACAATGTGACAAGCAAAGTCAATGGGGAAACCAGATTCACTTAACAACCTTATTAAATCAATCAGTGATTCACTTAACAACCATGGCAAGAAAGGTCATAAAATGGGGCAAAACTCACTTAACTCTCTTGCTTAGCAACAGAACTTTGGGGCTCATTTGTGGTTGTAAACTGAGGACTACCTGTACCTTTAAAGCCCTATGTGGCACAGGATCGAGTTATTTGTGGGTCTACTTATTCCCAAGGGTATCAGCCGGTCCCAGTATGTCAGAGTGTGGCTGGGCTCTCTCTCTTAAATGCTATCATCTCATGGGATCTTGGCAGTGTCCCTTCTCAGTATTTGCTCCAACAGCTTCCAACTTGAGATCTGAGAGATAGCCTTCTGGTGAGGCTGGTTGGAGGCTGATTGCTCTGGTGCTTGGTGGGGATGGTTCGCAGCTTAACCCTGAGACATTTGAGAATGCTGTAGATAGGGAAGCCAGAAATTATCTGTAATACAACTGTATGAAAAGTCAATGCATCATAGCAGCTGGTAAAAAAAATGATATTAACAATGTAATTAGAATACTTCAGATCAGAGATAGTATGTGCTGTAGCATTTCCTTTTCAGCAGTCTTTTTTTTTAAAGATAATTACTGAGGAGGACCAGTTTCACAGCAACTGCATATTCTTCCACCACTCCCAACAAGACTATCTAGAGCATCCGTGCAGGGAAATTATGTTTTCCCTTTACCCAGCCCTGTGCCCCCTCTCCCTGGGGACTCGGGGCGGTTTACAGCAGATAAAAAATACAAGAGAATAAATTTAAAACCCAATATA
>JAEANM010019132.1:0-12444 GCA_017656035.1 Myanophis thanlyinensis | reverse complement strand
CGTAAGCATTTCACTGCATATTGTACCATGTATGACTGTGCATGTGACCAATAAAATTTGAATTTGAATTTGATTTGTGAAATGGTTGCTTTCTCCAGATGTTATTTTTATATTTTGTGTTGTATGGTTTATTTTATTTTTGAAATAAAATCACACTGTACATCATGTAGAGTTGTAATGGAGTTGGGCAGATTACATTTAATAAATTAAAATACATTATTTCAATTACTTGTTTGTTGTAGACAAATAATTTACCTCTGGGAAAAAAGTCCTAAGAACAAAATGTTTATAGTCAAGAAATGGAATTGTTCCAAAGCTATCAACTATATCCAATTTTTCAACTTGTAGTTCAACAAATCCTATAAAACAAAAAAAGTCCGATGTAGTATTTATTTTTATAATGTTACATCATAATAACAATTTTCACTGTGATTCTGGAAAGGACTGATAAGGAAAACAACCACTATCAATATGTGTGTTTGTGTATACATTTGTGTACATGTATAACGCAGAAATGACCAAGGAAGTAAATAGCAGCTTCCATTATATGTTGATCATTAAGAGGAGATTATGCAACTAGAAATCATAAGTAGCACTCGGCAGAATGTGGTGGTTTTTTATTGGTCTTCAATTCAGGGATATCAAATGATTATTTATTGTAAGATCAGCAATAATACTCTGTGGAAGAGTTTAATCCAAATACCAATAAAAACAACTATGCATTATGTGTCAGAACAGGCTCCTACAATTACATGAAGATTTAAGATAAACACATAAAAACAGTTTCTCTCTTAATATGCAAAAACGTAGTATGAGATATTTAAGGAATCACTTTTGTTACATTAAATTAGAAAAATAATGTGTTTTAGGTGTAACTAAACTTAACATTATTGCAAATGCATAAACCATTTGTCTAGTTTAATAGACAAATTTTCTAGTCTAACACATTTCTTTGTATGTTATTTGTGATTTGGCAAAATCTACATATATTTATTTATTACTGACCTCTTTCTATGAGAGTAGACCTTGTAGGTCTACGTATTTATATTTGTTTATTTGTATATACAGTATATGGTCCTTATTTCCTATGAACTAGGGGAGATTAGTTAAAACGAACACTGAAACTGCAATAGTAAAGGCAGCTTACAAGATGATCTTACAAAGGGTTTTTATAAAGAGTATTAAAGGATTTTTGAGGGAAAAAGATGTTTCCTCCATAACTCTATCATGTAGTGTGGTAATGAAGATACAAAACTTAGATTTCTGTATTTGAGTCAATGATAAAATAATTGCATGAAAATAATGCAACAATTCTGGTGACTTTTACACCCAAGTATCAATTCATTCACATGTATTCTGCTGATACAAATTTACCTTCCCGAATTTCTTTACGAAGTTCACATTCCAATAGCTCCAGATGTTCACTCAATTTTCGATTTAATTGTTTGGACTTTCGCTGGGTGACAAAAAATGCAACTAAAAAAAAACACATTAAGCTAACACAGAGGTGTTAACATGCTTTCTGTCCTAATACATACACATTTATAATTCGTTTTAAAAAGAAAAAATATCTGAAAACTGGTGCAGCTCAGAGTGGCCAAGTTTCAACTGACACTCAATATATTTAAATCAATACATTAAAAGTATCTGCAGGTTATAAAAAACCTAAGAATAATAGTAGAACTGTAGTTAGTAGTAGATGGCCTAAGCAACCTCCAAAATTTTGGGAGAAGTGTTCTCCTTCCTCAAATGCCTTCCTTTTTGTCACCTCACACTGTCTTGACCAGATTTAGAGGCCTCTGCCTAGGAAAAAAAATAAATCCATAGGGTTCATTATGTTGATGAAACTGAAGAATTTAGGTAATTCAATCTGAGGCCTTGGAAAGGTTTTGCATATAGCAAGGGAGAAAAAAGAATAGGATGGATCATTAGTCAGATGCAGTATAAGCAGAACTTCTTGAGCTGTGAGATGATTATCGGTAAAGTGCTCTCTGATGACTCTGAGTGGGTTTAGCTGATTGTTTTGGTAACTGGCAGAGCTTTGAGCTGTATCAAATGACTTAAGTTTATTTTCATTTATTTTATTTTCATTGACTATCCTATGCAATCACTTTTTGTAACAAATTAATAGAGATAAGTATGCAATTACTTACCCACAATTACTATCGGGATTAATAAAAGAATGTATAAGAATGAATAATTGTTGTTTTCATTAGGAACTTCATACACAAAATTCCCCACCTTGACCTATGGATAAATAAGGCATTGCTTTAGATAATAATATATTATTTATATATTATATATTTACAGAAGATTGCAGTCAATCTGCTATAGGAATAAAGGAATTGGTATACTCTTTATATTTCCAAAAGATTTGATAATGTGTTTTAAATTTATTTGATTATACCTTGTCTTTCTACTTAGACAGTGCTCAAGAAAAATATTTTTGAAAGATAAAATGTACTTTCCAGTTAAGCAATAAGATCTTTCCTTGTTACAGAATAGTATGCAACATAAACAGAGGTCCACACAAGCATTTTTCCTTTCAAAATGAAGAGCAGGTTATCACATATGCTAAGCATAATGAATGCAGATTACTTGTAATATTCAGTGTGTAGATATTCTGTTTATTTTACAAATTATATCTACTTTCCTGATTTATTGAAAATTGTAGATAATTTATGTCTGCAAATAAGACTGAGGCTCTATAGCGAGATAATAAATGTTTTTTCTATCAGGGCAACTGGTCTACCCAAATATGGGCATACTGCTTCCCTTTCACCTTTCAGCCCCAATTCAGGAGCCTTCGTAGACAGTCACTTTCACGGCAAACTATTTTGTATTAAATTTATATTCACTGACAAAGAAATACAGGAAGACTAGTAGGTAGATCTATTTCAAGCAATTTAACTCTCATCAGCTAACCATACGCTTCTGGGATTCAAACCTGGGCTCCTTGCATATTAGGTAAATGTATTAACCTCTAAGCCACAAATTTAAACTGGCATTAACTCTTGTGGCTTAGAATACATCTACCTAATATGCAAGCAGCCTAGGTTTGAATCCCAGAAGGATATGGTTAGCTGATGAGAAGTTAATAGCTTGAAATAAATCTATGCTAGTCTCCCTTTATTTCTATGTCAGTAAATAAGGTACATTTAACACAATACACAGAGACAAGCATACAGAAAAGGAGAAAATACACAAGGCTAACTACTTCAATATTAAATTGTACAGAATGAGTTATGATATACTTTTATAACCTAAAAAACTAGAGGTAAGAAAGGTAATACTAAACTTTATTCTATCAGCAATTATTTTCTGCCAGTAAATGTTGTCCAATTTTACAGGATTGTATTGCAAAAATACATGTCATGATTAGTGACATCTGGTGTCTGGTTTCCTTGCTTTATTTAAGCACTTTATTAATTCATTAGTAAAGAAATAGAAAAGTGTTAAAAGAAACTGTTGAGAAAGAAGAAGAAATGAAATATTTTATAAGACTTTATATAGATTCTTATATTTTTTGACTTTTTCATAATGTTTTGGAAAGGATAAGTAAATTGCTAAGTCTGCTAATGTTATCAAATAACTTGAAACAGGAAAAGACAGCAACAAAGTTTCTAAAAAGCTATTTCCAGTTCAAAGAAGAGGCAACAAAGCAGTGGAAATTAGAGACAAATATAAGAGCAATGGATACAGTTTGAGATGCAAGTCAATCTCACATATATCTCCTTGATTAGATTTGAACCATCTGTTTAAATAAAACGTCATATATATAGGGTTAAACTGAAATAAGTTCAAATACATCCTTCTCTTCCCCTACCCCTTCTTCCTTGGACTATTTCAGTAAATAAACATGAAATCTACATTAATTTTATTTTTTATTATTAATCACAAACAGATGCAAAAGTGAAGTCATGTCTACACCACCACTATTTTCACTTCAAACCTTCAGAAGTCATCTGAGAGTGCTTCAGTGTCTGCCGTCAACTGAACACTGAGTTAAAATGACTATTACATAGGTCCTGCAGTAATGAAAATCCCTACAGAACTATCCAATACAGATGGAAAGAAAGAAAACGGGGGGAAACTCTCAATTGCTTGGCACATGTGTTGCCCACTGAGCCTTTGCAGAAGATAAAGGGAAAATAAACTCTTGTCAATTTCAGCACTAGCAGCTTTTGCTAAGAAGTACCCCAAAGACATTATGTTAACAGTCCAGTTTCAAAGCAGGAATCAGGAAAGATTATTCTCAACAGGGAAATTGTCAAGATTGAAAAATACTTAAGCTTCCTGTAACTATTATTGCTTTTCAACTTTCTAACAAAGTGGGGGAGGAAAGGATGAGATGGAAACATAGGCTACAATCTTCAACTGTGAAATCCAAGGACACTTCTGCAGGTCTGCCAAGATAGGAACTATTATTAAAACAACAGGCTGATTCCTAATTGGACAATGCAACCCATTCCATGGGAGGGAAGAATGAAACTCATTTTTAACTATGCAGAGTTGTACGGGAAAAATTAGAGTTGGTTTTGCTTTCTTCTGTGCTGGAATGATGTACTCAATAGAGAAATGCTTTTGGGATTTTAAAGTTTCTGAAGATGCCTGCTTTTATTGAGTCTGTTGGTTGAATGGTTGACAGAAATAAAGTTCCAGAATATTAAAAAAAAACAGACCTCCAAGCAATATTATTTTTCTACAGTATCATACATTTCATAACAGAGCAGAATAAATCAACACTTTCCAACACTGAACTTACAAAGGATCTGAAATTTATTTCCATTGATATGGAATATGTACACATGTTCTAAGTAAAAAACTGAAGCAAAAGCTTCCAACTGCTTGCTCATGGAATCCTGTTCCCATAAGATTATTTTATTGCTATGTGCATTGTGCATTCAAGCAGCATCTGAAATATTATTCTCAACTGACAAAAATCTTGAATTAAAAAAATGCTAGAGACACTTCCCAGATTGAGAAATCAATGCAATTTCTCAAACTGGGAATTGTCTCTAGCATTTTTTTTATTAAACTGAAACTGAAAGTCTGAGAGAAAAGCAGAAGGTATGATTTCATTTTAGAGGATTTGATCCAAAACAGGAAAAATGCCTTGGAATCAGTATAGGCACACTTGCAAGTGTGATCATCAGATCTATCTATCAGAAGAACCTAAAACAAGTCACACTTTTTTCTGATCTTCCACAGTGCTGCATAGGCCCTGAAAATTCCAAATCCTGAACGTGTCTTTTCCATGGACCACACTGGCCAACATGTATATTTCAGATGAGCAGGAAGAGTTCCAGATTCTCTAAGGTGTGGCTGACAAATACAGCACGTGCATCCACATCAGATCCAAAGTACTTTTCTGCTTTGAATTTGACTATGCACAGCTTAGAGCAGGGGTGTCAAACTCAAGGCCCTTGGGCTGGCTGCGGGAGACTTAAATATGGCCCAAGGGGCCAGCCTGGAAATAGCAAAGGACCAGCCCATACTGATGTCTATACTAGTGAAAATTGGATGCACACAGGCTCCTGTGTCCCGTTTTTTAGCCTGGACAGCCTCCTGCAAAATCTTGCAGCAACATAATTCCTTCACTAACCTGCTTTCCAGCTCCATTCTCCAGCATGCAGGGCAACAAAACAAGACCATGTGACTACCAATAAAAAAAATTCAGTCAGATCTTCTAACCTTGCAAGATCTTTTTTTCCCATGAGAAGTTGGAAGGTCTGAGTGAACTTTTTTTAAAACTGGTGCTCACATGGTCTTTTGCTGCCCTGCACCAGGAGAATAGATCTGGAAAGCAGGTTAGTGAGGGAACTGTGGCTGCTCTGGAATGGGGTAGAAGTGAGGATTTTGCATTATGACTGCTTATAAGTAAATAAGAACCAGTAAAAGAGGAATGGAAAAATTCCTATCTATAGGTCAGTGTTTTTCAGTCTTGGCAAGTTTAAGATGGGCAAACTTCATGCTGCCTTGGCAATTCTGGGAATTGAAGTCCATGCATCTTAAAGTTGCCAAAGTTGAGAAGCATGGATCTACACCAGAGTTTAGGATTTTCCATTCCTATTTTATTTAGACTTTGGTGCAATTAAATAAATCAGTCAGTTGTGGTTTCCTTAGTGATTAAAGCCATATGAATCATTATTGGACTTTTTGTGAGAAACTGAAATTAAAAATTGATCTGAGGCTTTGATGATTAGGTATGGGATTATGTAAATAATGTAGACAAGTGTTAATCTTAGAATAAGAGTTGATATATTTTGTACCAGTGGTGAAATTCAATTTTTTTTACTACTGGTTCTGTGAGCGTGGCCACAGATTTAGATTTAGATTTTATTTGATTTATATACCGCCCCCTCTCCCTAGGGACTCGGGGTGGTGCACAGCCAATAAAAAAAACACACAGATACATAAATAACAATTTAAAATCCATTTAAAATAATTAGATGAAGGCTGTCTATTAAAATATCATTATGAAATTTAAATTTTGATTAAAAATATTAAACAATTAAAAGATTAAAAAATATTAACTATTTAAAATAATTAGTTAAAATTCAATTAAAATTAGATTAAATTTGAATTAAAACCCCAAGGTATCAGGCCAGGCCGGCTCGTTGAAATAAATGGGTCTTCAGGGCATGTCGGAAACACCGGAGATCCGTTATAGTACGGATATCCGGAGGGAGTTCATTCCACAGGGCGGGTGCTGCCATAGAGAAGGCCCGTACCCTCAGGGCTGTCAGATGACACCGTCCCAATGACGGAACCCCAAGGAGGCCAACCCTATGGGAGCGCACTGGTCGGCTGGAGGCTGATGGTGGCCGTAAGTACCCGGGTCCCAAACCATGAAGCGCTTTAAAGGTAAACACAGGATTGAACATCACCAAGCACAGAATTACCATTACCATTACAGCTTCACCAAAGTTACAATGTAATAAGGGAAGAGGCAGCTTCTGTGAGCAAGTCAATAAAGATTAGGCTAGAAACAACTGACTTATTTACAGGGTTAGCCCTGTAAAATTAACCTTTACAGGATTAACCCTGCAAAGTAGGAAAAAAAGCAAAAGGAGATTTCTTCTAATAACCGGTTCTCAGAACTGCTTATAATTGTTACCACCGGTTCTGCGAACTGGCTGAATTTCACCTCAGATCTGTACCAAAGAAAGTTGGAAATCATTCTTTTTTGATTTTCCTTGTTTTCCTCTTTCTTTCTTATACCTTCATTCTTTTTCTTTCCTAAGCCTTTTCTTTTTTCAAATCTGTTTCTTATTTGCTTTGTACTTTTTGATGTATGAAGGATCAAAGACTTAGCCATTGTAATTCTACAGTCCTTATTTACAGAAATCATATCAAAATTTAGAATGAAATCCACTGGGAGCCATCACATATAAGGGAGGCTCTGAGTCCCTCCAACCAGTAAGTGTTTATCAATAGTTCAGGATTGAACTGTGGGGTCCTTGGTGCTCTCTAAGCTTAATGGTTTTCTTGCAGATATTTCATTACCAAATTAAGTAACATCATCAGTACTAGAAGGAAGTGGAGTTTGCTCTTATTTTCATATACTATTGACTTACCCTGTCAGTATTGATGAGTTGCTTCATGAATAGTTTTTTTTATTAGTACCAGGTCTCTACAGCCTCAGGCAGAGAAGGGCTATTCAGCACCCCTCCCTCAAATGTTCTTTAAAATGCAGAGTTTCCCAGCATTCCTTTGGAAACCTCCAACATGCAAACTGTGGTTACTCATCCTAAAATGAATCCTCTTTACCTGGAGCTTCAAAATTTGCTGTTTGTTAGGAAGGTGTGTAGCTAAAAGTCAGTCTACATTTAATTTACATCTGATTTAGGGATATTTCTTCATAACCAAACAAAAGTGTATTTTCTGTGCAGGTCATACCCCATGTTCGCTGGTTCTGGATGTCACAAAGCAAAGCCCACATTTTGTAATTATCCCCCACGCCCCATTTTGGCTGGTAGAGTGCTACAGGAGGCTGAATGCTATCATGCCCCCTTAACTATGCCCACCCTGGCCACACCCACCCTGGCCACGTTCCTGGCCCTCTGAGGTCAAACACAACCCCGATGTGGTCCTCAATGAAACTGAATTTGACACCCCTGGCTTAGAATTTTAGATTAGAATGAATGCTTAGATTCTAAAATGCTTAGATTCAAGCATTATTCATACTGAAAGCTGTGTATTTCTATCTAAATGTACATAATGCCAAGGACTGTTTCCAGAAAGGAGACATAAAAATTTAGCATATGGAAAAATCTAATTTTGAACTATCAATATATTAAGATTACAAATTCAGAGAAATATTTTTAAGAATAAAATTTAATAATACAAACTTTAAAAAAATACAGTCAATGCAATATTTACTCACATAAACTTTCATGCTTGACTTATTAATCTTCCTAGTAAGGTTTTTTTCCTGTTTAGCTCTACAGTGTATTATGCTATGAGTAGCTGTTTTTGAAATATTTTGGACACTGAATGTTATGTTGATCAGATTCTTATCAGATAAGAAAACTTCAAGTTCATGTCTAGAAAGGCTTAAATTGTCATTTTCTTTCTAGGGAAAGAAATGAAAAAATATAATGAACCATACAATAAAATTCAAACAATGAAAATTGTTTAAAAGAGAAGTTTTAATAAAAATAACTTAAAAGCTCACAACTTACATGTATTTTCAATTCCAGGTCAGGTTCCAAATCAGTTATTAGTTCATAATGAATAAAATTAGGATCAGGATAATATTGAAAGTCACCACAAGATATATTCATATTTTCAACTTTGAGAATAATGTTAATAATCTTAGGTCCTTTCTCCATCTTAATAGCTGGGGTTGTAAAACTGCATTCAAAACTATTTTTATGGCAAGTAAATTGCTAAAAAAAAGCAGTATAGAGAAAATTATAAATTTATATACACACACATACACACATAAACAATATTGTTAAATGTTGCAGATTTATGCACAGTTCAAATGTTTGAACTTCACTTAATTCAGTGAGATTTGATATTGCTTATATACACTATATATTCATAAGTTTATTCACATATATTTTAAAACACCATCAGCAGCCTGATTAATTTTTAGATTGAGTCATAACAATTTTAAATTATATATACACACACAAAAATAAACACACATCCAAATTTGATATTTAATAGATGATGCTTTATTTAGAAATGGTGATAAGCTATTAAAATTGTTTTTACTTGCTGGGACAAAGGGGAAAGTTACTTCTTCTGTTTGTTTTCTATTTTTCTTTTTGTATTTTACTGTTTGTATATTTTGTAGCTTGTATTTTTATTTTTATTCATAATTCTAAATTTTTTACAAGCCTATCAATAAATACATTTGGGCACAATATTCATTTTAATTCATTTAAATGCAGAGGCACTTGGAGCAAAGACGACATATATAGTACCTACCATTATGTTTTGTGGGAAATCACTTAAAATGACTTCATCTGTGATATTCAGATATGTCCCATGTATAGTCATATTGCGACCTCCACTGGGGAAGGGGCAAAACAATAAAAAATAATGTTAAAACAGGAATTTTTTAATCAATAAAAAAAAACATAATTTAATTTTCAGAGTTGAATGTACATTAACTCAAAATATCAAATTTTAATCTCAAATAATCAGGCAATCTACACATTTCTGATTCCAGCTATCTCCTCTTATGGCACTGCACAAGGCAGACTGCTTCAGGCAGTTTGCTAACTCTGGCCTTAGATATTGTCAACACTTGAAGTATCTACACAATAAAATTGAGCTCATAACACCATTCCTGCAATATATAATTATGTTTCTTAAAAGTGAATTTAAACATATATCTATTCAGTGCATTACAGAAAGAAGCATTACAGAAAAATTATATTATTAAAAATATGCATAAGATACCACAAAATATAAAGGCTCAAAATGTATTTCTTAGGTTACTTTCTCCTTAGGTTATATAAATAGCACATAGCATTCAATATACCAGAGTACAAATAAAAAGGTAGGTAGAAAAAAACTTTTTTTATTGTTCAGTAATTTGTTACCCATACAAAAAAATACACAAAACTTGGGACAGTTCTATATCTCCCTTGGCACATATGAAAAACTATCATGTTGTTTTGATTACGTAATTGTTTTTCATGCTGATATATACATAAAACAAAGTTACCTGAATTTGCTATGCTACTAAAGTGTTCTAGTAATTTACAGTTTAATAATAGTAAAAATAATTTTATTTTGATCTCATTTTTCTAGTAAGAAAAGAATCCGCTGAAAGAAACATAAAAATGTTTCCTGTTTATGAGAAAAAAAAGTGGCGAGGAAGAGAGTTTTCTATAGCAATGTCAGTGGTACAGAAAAGATCATTCTAGTATTTTCACCCATTCACTATTTTGGTATGGTAAAGGAATAATAACCTGCTTTACATGAAAGGGAAAGTTGTAAAGGGAGAGAGACAAAGTCTATAAATTCAAATGTTCTACTTTCAATAACAATGCTGTGCTTAGGTTATAACTTTCAGATGGTCCAATTTTTATGATAGTACGAATTAAATATTACCTCCTCCAAGCAATATTTGGAAGGATCTTAGCGCATGATGGAAAAGAGACGTAATGTAGTGGAAGAGAGGCTGAACATTCAAACCCGTTTTCCTTTATGCATGCACTCTTGAGTTCTTTACGACTTGGTGGTAAACAGAATTTCATGTGTGTGTCATTTAACACTTTAGTAACATATCCCCTAAGGAAAAAGAAAAAAAGGGTCCCTTTTTAATGCATTATTACTCTCACTGAGTATCCCTGCTACCTGAACTCCTTTTAAAACTCTCCCGTTTCATCTCTTCTGCACTGTCTTCTGTCTTTTCCTTAAAGGCTTAGAACTTCCCTTCATCTCCATGGGCCTCTAGGCTGTTTCTTAGTATAAAGTGTCATCTACAATTCTTAATTCTTGTTGACACTCCCATTCACTTCTTTTTTTTATTATCTTCTTATGGAGAGTTGCTTCTTCTTTCAGCTAGCATTTCCTTTGCTTGATCTGATAAAACTTTATCTAAATACTGTTCATTTAGAACGAAGATATGATGGGTTTGTAAACTCCTTCAGCAAACTAATATTTGATCTCTCTGTTGCTTCACTAGGACTGCTTCTTGGAATCTAACTGTCTCCTGTTATTGCTTGCTCAGCAGGAACAGGACATCTAATTAACTACAGTATAACGGACAACTATCAGCTTTCAGTATGCATTGCTTGTAATCAGTAACTCTTTGGGATATTTGTCTTGTTACTTTTCACAGCTGAACAAACAGACCCTCAGAGAATTGGCTTCTCCAGAGACTTGTCTTTTCTTTGTTTCTTTTTTATTGGCAATTTCCCATTAACTATCATTGTTTACCTTCTCAGTGTATTTCTCCATGGAAAGGACTGCTATTCCTTGTACAGCCTCTGCTTACTCAGGAGGTATTACTCAATAAATTACCTACATTGAGCAATCAGCAACCTTCAGGAGACACTCCTGGCAATCAACATTTTCCTCCTTTACTGTTGAACAAATAATCTCTCAGAATGTACAGTTTCTCTGGTTACTTTTATCTCTTGTCTCTTTTTCATATTGAAAATGTGGACGAGGTATATAATAAATTGTAAGAATGACTATGGAAAATATAAATAACTACCAGGAGTCTGATGCCATCCATATTTAACTCTTCTTTACATTTCATTTATCCTATATTTACTATTAATTTTGCTCATGACTTTATGTCTTCATATGTATGTTTCAGAAAGACAAATTCAATCCAATATTCCACAGAGAATGAGAAAAAGATACACTAATGAATTTTACTTCCTAATTACTAGCAAAGTTCTACTTTGGGAGTTAACACAAGAACATAACAGTTTCAATTTCCATGCATAGGAACTGTAAATCTACATTTCTTAGGTAGACACTATCTGATTATGTAGTACAATCACCAGTGCAAATTGGTTTCAAGATAAAATAAATATGATAGTATTTTTACTCACATATCTGGTTGGCAGCTGCTGGTTCCAGTTATCTCCATCAAAAAATTTGATTTTGTAAAGTTTTCTCCTATGACTAGCACTTCAGGTTTACCTAATGCTGACATGTAGTTTGGTTCAATGGAAATAATTTTAATAGGCTATTGGAAACAAAATAAATGTATGTTAACATATCCAGACAATCTTTTTAAATTAAGTAACAGAATCATGCATTTACCTTAACAATCTTTTGTTATTAATGGTTTGGGAGCTAATTTGACCTAGTGGTTAAGGATCAAGTTAGAAAGCAAGATACCATGGAGGCCAATATAGATCTATTTCGAGCTCATTTGCTGTCTTCAGTTGGTCATACCCTTATGGGATTTGAACCTGGGTCGCCTGCATCATAGGCAGATGTTTTAACCTCTAGACC
>JAEANM010019131.1:0-12444 GCA_017656035.1 Myanophis thanlyinensis | reverse complement strand
ACTTCAACTCCCAGAATTCCTCAGCCAGCAAAGCTGGCTGACGAATTCTGGGAATTGAAGTCCACAAGTCTTCAAGTGGCCAAGATTGGAGACCCCTGTTCTATTGCATAGTCTTGCTGGCAGCTTAATATTACTTGCATGTTCCAACAGTATTCCAGCATTACTTCATCAGCTTTGGCTAGTTCTGCTGGCATAACTGGTATAGCAATAATACAATAGAGCTTCCCCTCCATTCTGCTACAGGATTTTAAGTTTAAGAATGACTTTTAAATTTTCCTAGTAACTGAATCTTGCCATTCTTTACCTTTCTAGGAAGGCAATAGCCCTCAGGGCAATAGCCCAGGAATGAAGATCAGCCCAGATCAGCCAAAGAAAAGCAGTTTTTTCCGATGTGCCCTTCTGTGAGGGGTACAGCCTTAATGTGAGGTGCTGTTCAACTTTTCTGGACTTGCCCATTTTCAGGGGCTTTTTTCCCTCTCTGGATCTGATCTCACACCAGTCTAATGCAACGAGACAAAATGGCTCCTTTTCATAATCGTCCCTCCTGCAATAGAGAAACATTAATTCCATCACTGCTCCTGATAAATGTGGGGCGTGTAGATCAAGAAATCAGATACCGGACATTTTGAAACAGGCTTTTCTTTTTCTCTGGGAAGATGCGGTTTGTTAACTGGTATCATGGCTAGTAGAAAAAGTGGTGATCAGCATAATTCTAAATGATTTTCCTCTGCCTTCCCAATCTATGAAGGAGTATAGGGTGTAGCCTGTAAGACAGAATGAAGCACTGACATTTGTAGCGGATTGCTCACCCTCCCTTTTGGAATCAGGAAAAACAAATTAGTTGTTCTTGGCATTCATTCTAGACACTCCCATGATAGAAATTGCACAATGTTTCAAAATAAAAGTAAATTATTTTTTTAGAGAAATCAGTTTGTATTCTTATATGTACAGGTCAAATTCCTTTCCCCTTGTGCTTTCTTCTTGATACGGGAGATTAATGCAGGGAGAGTATTATTTGACTGATTAGATAAGTGTTTGATTTTGAACTGTGAGCTACAAGTCCTTGTGATCGTATAAAGGTTCCTAGCAGGTTAGACAACACCAGTTCACTTTGCTTGCTGCACCTTGGCGTGACTTTGCTAATCTTGCAATTCTTCTTTGGCATTAGACTCTTGTCTGACTTACAAATAGCTGCTTTTTCCTTTGAGAAGGTTACTCGGGTTCAGCTTTTTTCTGTGGGATTTTCTGAAAATTCCCCAAGCACAAATTCAAACTTAGCATTGACTCCATGAACATATATTGCCACAATAGAAACCTGATCTTGTAACTTTTCTTCAGCGTATTCAGGATTCCAGTATAACTTCTGTATCTCTGGAAGAGTCACTTACATGTTGGAATCTATCTATTTACAAGAGTTTATTAATAAATGGCAATTTAGGCTCCATGACTAAAACTATTTTATCTGGATCAGAGCTGCTTCGTATGTTTTCTTCCCTGCAGCTCTGTGTGGCAGTATCAAAGCAGTAGATATGGCAGTTACTTGATGAAACTTGTACTCCCTTCTTCAAGATTACTGGAATAGATTTCCAGACCTTTTTGAACCCATCCATTAAATGAATAGTAAGTTATCAAAGAAAAAATCCTGATTTCTGACAATGTCCAGATGTGGGAGAAACTGAACCAAAGATAATTGGGACTTTTTGAGAGAGAAATACAGCCAAGAATGAATAAATTTCCGTCTGCAAAGGACAAGATACGAATTATACTAAAGATTCAGCATTCTCTCCCAATACTTCTGATTAAAAATATCAAATAAAATGATCTCAGTTACTTAGGAGTATTTCCAGTTGCAATCCTTAAAAATAATGTTCTGGGTTGTGTGCTGGTTAAGGAGAGGTTTCACACCTGTTTTAGGAGAGAGAAAACCAGTCTGTGCTCCATTTTTCATTTATTTAATGTGTTTATATAGCATTTATACATCACTTGATTATTCATCAATGAGGGGAGGATATTGTACAATACTTAAAGCCACCAATGTAGCTATTAGATTTTTAACTGACTTGGTTATATCTGTTGTGAGAACCAAGTCATGAAATACTTGTCTTACCAGCATCACAACTTTACCACTAAAGGAAGTCACCAATGGGATGCAAAGGTGATCTGGCCACAACATCTGCTACTCCACTGATTGCCAAGGTTGTTTTGGCTAATCTGGCTACTTAGGCGGGTGTTGCCTAACTCCCTCATCACTCCAGGTGCATCCTTCCAAAGCTGTGCACTTGATGGAAGAAGATGACCATCCCAGATAGGAGTGTACCAATTTTTGGTCAGGGTCAACCAATTTTCAAAGTAGCTGAAGGCCAGACAAGGAATAATGGAAACTGATCGAGGACAGATTCAACCTAGAAATAAGGAGACATTTTCTGACAGTGACGACAATCAACCAATAGAATAGCCTGCCTTCAGAAATTGTGGGAGCTTCCTTACTGGAAGCTTTCAAGAAGAGATTTATTGTCTAAAATCTTTGACAGAGCAACCACATACTTGTACACACCTACAGATCCTTCCCATCTCCACTAAAGTTGATACCAAAAAAATGGATTTAAATTTATCTCAAAAGGACTTGGAAATGTAAATTCTTAATCTCTGCTTTTGGGAAACTAAAACTAAAAATACATAACATCTCAAATTGTAAATCACATTGCCATCTCAAAAATCTTAATATAAAATAATTATTAAGTTACCAAGATTATAGTTTTCCCTTCCATTTGCTAGGTCTGGCTATCCTGCAGCACATTTGTTAATTTAGTCGTTTCCCCAACACAAGGAGATTCAAGTTTCTAAGGAAGCATTCAACACAAGAGCTTGATCAAGACCAAAGGCCAAATGTCTGTCAGCAAGCCGTCCAAGCTACGTCAGGTCCCAGCAATGGTGGTTCTTACTGGATTTTGCATTCCTTTCAAAGAAAATAGCAACTAACAGAGTTTACATTCATGATTGCAGTTCAAGTGTTTCATTTGGAGGACACCAAATTCAGATCCCCATTTAGACACAAACTTAGGCTGACCATATTTGATAGCCAAAAAAGAGGGCGGGTGGGGGCAGCGTCGGGGGGGCGGGGCGTCGTCTGTGTCGATGTCGGGGCGTCGTCGTTGGTGTCGGGGGCGTCGGTGTTGGGGCGGGGTGGCATCAGGGGCGGGGGGGTGTCGGGGGTGGGGGGGCGTGTGGGGGGCAGGGGCTTCCCTTCCCTGGAAATCGACCACAAATCCAGGCTCGGCTGAGACCTCTTGCTGGAGCCTCTCGCTTTTCTCCATTTGCCCGGACATGACATCGCCACTTTTACGTCCAGTCTGGGGTGTCCGGGTAAATTTATAAAATTTATAAAACCCGCCCGGACTCCCCGGACAGGACGTAAAAAGAGGACATGTCCGGGCAAAAGAGGACGGTTGGTCACCCTACAAAAACTTCACTCGAGCAACTTTGCGCCAGTCACTCTATATCAATCTAACCTTCCTCACCCAGCCTATGACCTGAGACAACCTTGAATTTTATTTTAAGGAAAAACAAAATAAGCTGCAATGCGCCCTGCAATGACAGAGGGGCGTGAATGCAAGTGTCTTATGACAACCCTGCAGTGTAGTCCGCTTCTAAAGCTGTGGCTCCACTTCCCTATAAAAAATGTTGAGATTCTAGAAAACGTTCAGAGAACAGCAACCAAGATGATTAGGGGACTGGAGGCTAAAACATACGATGAACTGGGCATGGCTAGTCTACTCTAGTGAAGAGAAGGACCAGGGGAGACATGAGAGCAGTCTTCCAATATTTCAGGGGCTGCCACAGAGAGGAAGGGGTCAAGCTGTTTTCCAAAGCACTTTGAAGGCCAGACAAGGAATAATGGATGGAAATTGAACAAGGAGAGACTCAACTTAGAAATAAGGGTAGATTTTCTGCTAGTGAGAGCAACCAATCAATGGAGCAGCTTATCTTCGGAGGTTGTGGGAGCTTCATCACTGGAGGCTTTCAAGAAGAAACTGGATTGCCATTGTCAGAATTGATGTAAACTAGAGCAGGGGTCTCCAATCTTGGCAACTTTAAGACTTGTGGACTTCAACTCCCAGAATCAAGTTGCCACAGTTGGAGACCCCTGGACTAGAGTCTCCTGCTTGGGCGGGGGTTGGACTAGATGACCTACAAGGTCCCTTCCAACTCTGTTAATCTAACTCTTAAGTATCTCAGGTAAAACATTCCCTTTGGGGCTTGCACGCAGCTCCACCGCGTTCCCCTTCTGCTTTCCTGAACGTCCCAAACTGCAAAAGAAAAAAGAAAAAAAAAACCAACCCATCCACTCTATGGTGCTTCGTTCCTGGAGCCGCTCTACCCTTTAACTCTCTATGGGTAAAGATAGCCGTTCGCCGGTTTTAGGGATCCGCCCGTGGACTCATTCCGAGGTTTCTTGCTTCTTTGGTTCCTTTAACCCGGAAGTCCCTTCGCGGCCTTGTCCTCACAGCCCCCGAGAAAGAGAGAGAGAGAGGAAAGGGAACGGTCGAGGCGCTGAAAGAAACGGGGGATGTCGGAGTACGAAGCTGTCCAGCGAGGCGCTCTGCGTATAAAAGGAGGCGGCGACGGCGGGTCTGCGGGGAAACGGTGAGGGGAGCCTCCGATAGGGTAGGCGGCGGCGGCGGCGCTCGTTTTGTTCCGGTCTTCCGTCTTGTTTTTCGTAGTCCTACACTCGCCCACTCTTTTGGGGAGGTGGAGGGTCTTATTTTTCCCTTTAGCCCGGTATTTCTCAACCTTGGCTGGCTGGGGAATTCTGGGAGTTGAAGTCCAAACATCTTAAAGTCGCCAAGGTTGAGAAACACTGCCTTAGCCAAAAAGGAATAATAAAATCTTAATTTTACTAGCTTTGATCCTCTGTCAGGAAGCCCTAACAAGAACGAAGAGTCTTCACCACCAGCAGCACAACAGGAGGGATTGATATGGCTGTGGCGTTGTAAAAGTTCTTCCTCAGCTGTGGGAAAGCAAGAGGAGGCTGCCTCAAAAGGAAAGGGCACTTAAGGCCCACTGTTGGAAAAGCTTGGTCTTGCATAGTCGCCCCACACATTAAAAGAGCAAAGAGAGGATGCATTTGAAAAGTTGGTGCGGTTTATAGGCTGCAAAAAATGCTTAACAATTCCACTCCCTCCTCAAAATTAATAAGTGGGCTATACTTCATAATATAATTAGCAAAGTGTTTTAAAATCCTCATTTCTACTACAAAGACCGTATCCTCAAGGCATGATCAGGGCTTCTTGGTGCCGGTGTTCCAATTTGCCCTTTTCTCTAACAGGAAAAAAATCCAAATCCAAATAAAAGGGTGTGGGTGAAGATGTGGGAAAGTGGTATTCTTTTTCCTAACCATGCATTGTGAAAGAATTTTACTTCATCTGAATGCTCTTTTTAGAAAGAAGAAGAAAGATAAAGAAAGAAGCAAGATTGTAGACCAGATTGTGAGCAGCAAGAAGCAGGAGGAGGAAGAGGAGAAGAAAAGGGCTCTGGACAAACGTACTCCAGCACAGTTGGCCTATGAAAAAATGCAGGAAAAGCGGGTTGGTGTCTAAGAGAGAAAGAGGCCAGAGAATTTGGGCTAAGGGGAACAAAAAATGTTCCTTGACAAAATGACAATAACCAATAATTCTCTTTTTATTTTATAGCAAATAGAACGAATCTTGAAAAAAGCATCCAAAACCCACAAGCAGAGAGTAGAGGTAAGTTCTTGCTTTGGGAGCTACATGTTCTTACATAATGGCAAACTCTTATGGCTTAGCATGCTGTATCCCACAACCTAAAATGCAGTTAAGGAGAAAATATGGATGAGAATTTTGCTCTATGGATATATTTAGACTTAAAATATTAACTCTTATACTGCAAACAGCTATTAAGTCTAAACCAGTGGTGGCAAATCTTTTACTTACCAAGTGCCGAAAAGTACGTGCTTTGCACATGCCATCCGCACTTGCACGCGGCTCCTCCATGTGCACTGCATGTGCAACCTCACCATCTGTGCATGCATGCAGCTTTTGCATGTACAATGCATGCATGCTGCATGCAAGCACTCATGCACACGAGCAATCACGTGTGCATGCGTAGAAGAGCCCCAAAGATCAGCTGGATTTCCTGCTGCAACCGCGCGCATGCCCAGCGGATGCCCAAAGACCAGCTGGGTCTCTGCAATCGTGCATGCGTGCATGTGCAATTGCATATGCATGCTCAGCTGTAAGTTGGTGGACAGCTTGTGTGCCCAGCAAAATGACTCTGCGTGCCACCTGCGACATCCGTGCCATAGGTTCGCGGGTCTAAGCTATCTGCAAAAGGTTAATCAATTTTCCCTCTCAAACTTCCTCCTCCTCAGTTGAACAGCTTTTATTTTTAGGAACTGATATCCAATTAATGTCCATTTTAAAATGAAATAATTTTTAAACCTATCATTTCTTGACTTCTGGAACAAAACTGAAGTTATCCCACCTTAGAAAGAGTTTGATTTTTTAAGAATGCACATCTTCAGTCATCTTTACCCTTCTGGTTAGGATTAGATCTAGGTAATACTAAATCCCTTTGTTTTCAACCTTCTGGAAAATGAAAGTCAGAAAACTACTGCATAATCTTGAGCACTTTACCGTTTGGGTTATATGGAATGTGGAGAAGCTGAATCCCCCATGTATTTCTTCCCTGAAAGTTTTAGTTGACAAAGACATTATTAAATTTTCTGTTGTCTATAGCACACTCCTATGAAAATATTATAATTTTCCTTGTATTTTTACCCAGTGCTGTTGTCTGGAGCCTTGTACTCAGGTAGCTGGATCTCTAAACAGATATGCACTTTTTTTACCGTTTTTTTTTTTACCATTGCTCCTGCATCCATTTTGTCTGATCTGATCTTTTTGAAATATATTTATTTACTAAAATTTGTATGTGGCCCCAGTCAAAGGACTCATAGTTTCATAATCCAAATCCACAATCATTAAAAACAACTCAAAACAGACAATAAAAATTACACAAATAAAAACTGGCATGACCTACCATTGCTCCATTGTACAGGTAGTCTTCAACTTGCAACTGTTTAACAATGGTTCAAAGTTATGACATCTTGGGTAAATATGTCCCATCCTCAAAGATACATTATTGCAGAGATGTTACTTGGAAACCTGACAACTATGATACCACTCAGCAGTCACATGATCACAATTCGGGCATTTGGCAGCCGGCTCACATTTTGAATGGTTGCAATGTATTGCAGTCATGGATCTTCCCAGCTGGCTTCAGTCAGCTGGGGAAGCCATAATGACCAATTTGTTTAACAATAATGGAAAAATCTTAATTAAATTCAGTTTGGTCACATGATGACTCATTTAATGATCTATCACTTAGGGTCTGAAATTCCAGTCCCAGTTGTGATTGTTAAGTCAAGAACTACCTGTATTCCTCCTTCAGTTCTCAGCAGAAGAGATATTTAAGAAAGGCCCAATCTAATTTTGCAAGAGGAGGCAAAGACAAGTTGCACAGTAGTGTTGAGGCAAACATCAATTCTCAATCCCTTAATTTCATGCCGAGTAAGGTGTGATCCGCTGTGTGGTTCAATGAGACATAACTTCCTATAATTACATGCTCATCATTGGGTGCCTTTTGGATCTCTCTCAGTGCCAATTTACACATAGCATCAACATTATTTTCTGAGCTCTTTTTTCTTCATTACTTCCAAATGTGTATCCTTGTGATTAGGCTGTTAGAAAAATTGTGTCTAATCTATTTAAAGTTTCTTATTTTGGATTAATTTAGATTGAATATATACAAGCTAGATTCTCTGAAGGGATTTTACGTTCTCAACTATATTTATTTAAATAGATCTTTGCCAAATCTGGATATTTATACTCTGTGTTTGTAAAGTAACGAGTTCTTGCTTCCAACTAATATTCTTTTTCTTTCCTAGGATTTTAATAGACACTTGGATACTCTGACTGAGCATTATGACATTCCCAAAGTCAGCTGGACTAAATGAGCATCTTTCCCATCAACATTTTCTTCTGATACAATCTTTGTTACAGAAATGAGCAGAGTGGTGTTGAGCTACAACTCATTTGGCAGAATTGCTGTTTTCTTGTAACTTCCTTTTCTTGATCAAACTTGCTTTTAAAGAGACACATGGCATCTATTACTTCGAGTAACTGGCTGTTTAAGTTATTTCTGCTTTATTGTTGCACATTTAAGGACAAATTAATCCTTGGCTAATTATAGACAAGATCAGACACATACAAAATTTAGGATTTATGCAGACTGTTGCTGAAAAGCAGCTGAAGGACAATTTAAATGTTTGGGGTAGGAGAATTACTTTGTCTACTGGTTTTCTAACTTGATTGCTGTATTGTAAAAGTATATAATAAATACATATAAAAGAAATAATTGCCTCAGCCAAAGCGTTCATCCAGCCTATTTCCATCATTCCTGAATACTCCAATCAATGGCTTTGCCATCTTCTTGGTATACAATCTCAACATTTTCTAAGAAATGTTTGTAGAAGACAATTCTAATGACTCCCAGCTTCATCTACTGGAAGGACCACTGTATTCTCCACATTGTGATTTACTTATGATGAAAATTTCTTCAAATAAACTTTAAAAACATATCTTGATTTTAAGTAAGGAGCGAGCCTATACCATATTGAAAGTTAAATACCACTGCAAAAAAGTGATGTTGAAACTAAATGAGTTGACTAAAACCAGCAATATTATTTTCATTCTTGCCCTTACCCATTTGGAAGCCTGCTCCCATGTATGCGGAAGACAGGATAATTGGTTTGGTTTTATAGCACTAATGCTTAAACCTAAACTCCAAAAAGGGATAAAAATGAAATGTAATGTAAACCCAGATTATATCTCAGCTAATGTATGTGCTACTTTTGGCCTTGTAGTTTTTGTGCTATGATCTTGTTAACGTTTATCTTCCTTCAGTTGGTTTTAGACTCAAGTCTGTTGATCTCATGTAGGGTTTTCCTCTTGGCATAAGATGTAGAAGTGCATTAGGGTGATGCACCATTTAGGGGCTGCAAGAATATGCAAGTTATACCTATCTCTAATACTTTACTATAGCAGCCATTCCTCCCCCCCCATCCCGAGAAAAAACACATCTACTTTGTGCGTTGCATTCTCACTTCTGCAGTGTCCAAGTGCTGCAGTCTTAAACCGTGCATCAAAATGCAGTATGAAAACACTAGATAAATAAAATGATAAATTAAAATATAATTATATGAGAAGACTATGAAAGAATGGCACAATTTTTTTTTTGGTAACCAACTGATAAACTGTAACCATTGAATTGGATGATATAGATACTATATATTTTAGATGTATGTTTTTTATGTTATGTTTTTTTTGTGAGTGTTTTAAAATAAAAAATTCTTAAAAAAAAACACTTCAGAAGAATCTGAAAGTTGTCAGCCTGACTTTCAAATAGGACTTATCTACTCCTGTGTCCCACTCAGTGTCTTGTGCTAAGAGAGGAAGGTTCTAATTTTGTGCGTTTTACTTAAGTCTAATTCTTTTAGTAGTTTGAGATGGGTCACAGTTGCACATTTCCAATTATCTGATGGTGGTCCTGGATTGTTCAGTTATCTATTGTTAGGAAATGGACAGGACAAATTAAAACAGGCAGTAATAGGTATTCTAATTGACATTCCTGTGCATAAGCTGTTTTAGATGGCGAGGTTAACTATTCTAAAAGGTTGAACTTGGGAGTGGCCCAGAATTGTTATTGCAGAATGTTAAAACATAACATTCTTTCATTATAGTCTTCAATTTACAATCATTTAGTGACTGTTCACAATGGCACTGAAAAATGACTTATGTTTTTCACACAACCATTGCAGCATCCCCATGGTCACGTGATCAACATTCAGATACTTGGCAAGTGGTTCATATTTATGATGGTTGTAGTGTCCTGTATGTGTGTCATGTGAGCTCCTTTTGCAACCTTCTCACAAGCAAAGTCAATGGGGAAGCCAGATCCATTTAACAGCCATGTTAGTAAACAGCTGCGGCAAGAAAGTTTGTAAAATGGAGCAAAATTCACTTAACCATCTTGCTTAACAACAGAAAAATAGTGCTCAGTTGTTGTAAGTTGAGGACTTATGTGTAGCGTCTTCAATATTTTCACTTATTCTCTATAGTTCTGTTATTGTGAAGTAAAGATTATGCCAATTGCTACAAAATGGTTCTGCAAGTTACTACACTGTTTTCCCGAAAATAAGATCCGACTGGAAATAAGCCCTAACATCTTTTTTCAGGATGCTTGTTAATATAAACCCTACCCCCAAAATAAATCCCACTTAAGATCATCAGCCAGATGTACCTATTTCATACCACATTTCCCTGAAAATAAGCCCTAATGTGTCTTTTGGAGCAAAAATCAATATAAGACCTGATCTTATTTTCGGGGTAGCATGGTAGCTGGAGCCACACACATTTAAAATATGCCCTTTTCAGCTTTAATACAAGGTGCTAAATTTAGCCACTGAAGCCATATAGCTCAAAAAAAGTTACCGAACACACCATTTCATGCTCTTCCTCACCCATTCTTGTTCTGTTCAGCAGCTGAAGCCTCACACCAGAGATTATTTTTCTCTTCTCTTCTTGGTTATCAATACAGCTTTCATATTGTATTTATTTAAAGAATGCCACATCAAGGAATATATACTTTAAAAAATTATTATTAGATCAAAAATCGTGTTACAGGATTCTCTTACAGGAGCTTTAGAAAGTTTTAATACAGATTGATTTGGGCAATTTTTCCCCACCTTGTAAAATTGAATAAATACAGAAGTAAAAAAAAACACAAGCAAACTCTTTTCCTATCAGAGCACAAGGAAGTAGACCAACAGGAAAATGTGGGTTTTTTTCCCCCTGCATCTGAAATCTTCAAAGAGATGAACCAAAAAGGACATTATTTGGAACATTGGTCTAAACTAGAAAAACAGTTGCAGCCTTTATAATTAAGGCACCCATCGTGGAATCCAGTGCTATGCAAATTAAAGCCAGTTTGTCCCGAGAGAACAGTCCAGCCCTATCCTTTCCCTGTTCCCTATCTGCTCTGGAAGAGATTTGGAGGGTATTTGCAAGAATTGGAGGTAGGGTGGAGAAAGAACTCCCTTCTATTCCAGTTGTACTGATGGAAATGTTTCCAGCCTTGAAACTGCCTAAGGAATGCGCAGGCTACTTTATCTTTCGTTACATTTTTGCAAGGCAATTTCACTTGTTCACATTAACACCCAGGAATCTAAGGCAGAAAAAATTATCTGGCACTGCTTAAAAGAAACCAAGGACATGAGACAGCAGATCCATCCAGATCCACACACCGGGCAAATGTGTTTTGTGCTGCAAACCGCCAAGAAAAGCCACCCTAACTGGCAAAAAGCAATTTTTTTCTGCAGAACACATATAGATTGTGTGTTTCCAGTCCTGGATGGGCCCTAGCACCTTGGAAGGATCCACATACAAAACAAAACGATAAAAAAGACTTTTCCAGTTTCACAATGTGCTTGTCATATAGGTCAGGGTAAGAACAGAAGCCTACATTCGGTTTGTGCCTAAAGCCTTAATATTTCAAAGTGAGGGAGAAAAAAAATTTGGTCCCATATTTGCTCTTTGCAGAATGTGAAAGAAAGAAAAGAAAAGTGGGTTGAGAAAAAGAAGCTGCCAACCCAAACATGACTGTCAGGTTTTTTTTTCTTGACCTTCAAAGTCTGGATGCTTTCCCCTTAGGTTTATATGCTGCCCAGTTCACAGAGGGTTTGATCCAGCGTTCGGTGCAGAGTCAAATTCTCTTCTTTCGCTAGGGCAACTTTTTCTGGTGAGAATGGGAAAAAAAATATTCAGAAAAAAACAAATTTCAAAAGAATAGGACGGTTTCTGAATTGACATTCCAATTCACGTTCCAATGTCAGTGGCCTTTGTTTAAAAACAGCCCTGTTCCTTCCATTACATCTTTTCCCTCAAACTTACGGTATGTTATTCTTGGGCCTGATACATTCATCCCAAAGGAGAGAAACCTGTTCTGGGATGGTTGAGATTTAAGTAAGAAACACCCAGGAAGTCTGACATCCGCAGGAGCAGAAGTGCCACAACCCTTTATTACAGCAACTGAATTAGGGAAAGATTTAAAGAGTTCCGCAAGAGTCACAGTTGTAACTCTGGTCAAAGGTTATCAAAGCCCAACCCACTGCTCAGAGGAGGAATTAAACTGGAGACAGATTTTATACCTCTGAAAAGGAAAACTCCAAATTGAATTTCCTACAAAATGGCCTGGTTTCATTTCATTGGGTTAGGGCGGGGGTGGGCCATTATGCCTCCTTCATGACTCGTGGACTTCAACTCCCAGAATTCCTGAGTCAGCCATGCTGGCTCAGGAATTCTGGGAGTT
>JAEANM010019130.1:0-12444 GCA_017656035.1 Myanophis thanlyinensis | reverse complement strand
ACCCGCCCGGACGCCCCGGACAGGACGTAAAAAGAGGACATGTCCGGGCAAAAGAGGACGGTTGGTCACCCTATTCTTTGTATTATATTTCTCAATTTTTCCTCCATGAACTACATTCAATTCATTATGTCCTTGCACTTTGTTGCAAATAATTCCCTTGTGCTTTGAATCATCAATGCCATCTCCTCCTAAATGCTCATTTCTTCATGGTGGAACATCTCGTAAAGTTTTATTGTGTCCCTTTTTTGTCCAATAATCCAACAACTATATTCAAATACTGAATCACTTTTCAAACAATTCAATAGTCTCAGATCTTTATGTCTCAAAGTTGATAGACCTGTTCTGAATAGTCTCAAAACTTTTTCTGAATATGATATTTATTTTTATTGATGGTGAATGTATCCAATTTAAAGAATGATGCTGAATTCTAATACCATTAAGGAGGTTAAATGGCCCCTTAATGTTCTTCCTATGTGTGATTTTATCAATCTCTAACATGTATCCTTTTTTCCACCTTTATTCCATACAACCAATTTTAATAGCTTTATCAGTATTACATTGTGTAGTCAAGGACTGATTTAGAATTTAAAAATAAGGGTGAATGATGTTTTACATGTAACATCATTTTGTTGGTTTTATTCTGGCTTTCTTTTCTTTCACTTTTCCTTTTTTATATTAAAGCAGTAAAAATATTTTTAAAATATTAATTTGCTTGCACAGTTCTTACTGGAATTCATTGTAAAGTATTTAGAAGTTTAAATATACTCAGAAAATTTCACATCTAAATAAATGGTTAAGGATTTCAGTATACACTATTAGTTCAGTACATCACAAATATTTATAAATGTTGTTTTCTTTATAATAGTATGGTTATTAGTAGTAATAATAGCATTTGCTTGTTATATGTTATATTTGCTTGTTATATTCCCCTTCTCAAGTTGAATCCATTTTAATTTTAAATACTGTTTCAAGAAACAATGTTATCTTGTTTAGTACATGTGGACCCATTGGTTTATGTTGCTTTTCTTTCCATGTTCCCCAAATAAGGTTGGGGAGCTAGACTGTTGTTTATAAGCAATAAAGCACTTTGTAATCATATAAAAAGTCACCATATACTACAAGTTGCTTGATAAATAAGGGGATGGACCAAATGTTTCAAAATTTAAAATGGACTAAGATTTTCAATTATAAAATTTAGTTTTAGAAAATGTTAAAAGAACTGGCCAACTTTCCCAACTATTAGCAACCTGATACTATTTATCAGCTCCTTGGTACACCAGACCAGACTAAGAATCAGATCAAGTAGGACTGAGATTATTTTTATTGAGAATAAAAATAGTAGTAATAGAATCTTGCAAGTCTGATTGTGCTATGTCTCCTCTTCATCTTATATTCATGTGAACTAGAGATGTATTTGCCTGAATAGCTTTCATTCAGATGCTTTCTGCTTGTTTTGGATTTAAGACATGCTTTTCTCCTTGTTGCCTTGGTAGCAGATCTGGCCTATCTCTACCAAGGTCATCTTCCTTACTCTCTACAATTGTTATGGTATTCTTATATCAATAAAGAGGAGGTCCCCAGAAAAGAGCAAATACCCATAGATGAGAAGAGCTATAGTCTATCTTGGGGACAACCATAACTGCGGTATATAAGCTATCTCCAACCTTTCCAGCTTTGCAGATTGGCAGTGGGGGAGTGGAGATAGTTCTGTGTGAGTGGTAGTAACATGTGCCACTTACACAAATCGATCTTCACGCATTGTCAGCCTCAGCTCCGCAGCTCAGAGGCTGCCCTTCAGGATGGGGGGGGGGAGCCATCCACAGGTTGCTGCTCAGCCTGCTCACCTCCTACATGCTCCAAACAAACCTTGAGAAGCCGGCAGTTGACTGCTGAATGCTGGGTTGCAACCAGCCAATGAGGAAGAACATAATTGGATTGGCTGACATGGGGGCTGGACAAGAAGCTGAGCCAATGAATGCTGCAAGGCGTGAGAGTGGAGTAGCATGGGGTGGGGGCGTGTGCACAGGCACTAGAAGCACATATATATGGTGGTGGGAACACTAGGTGGCAGCACTGACTAAAGATCATTTGTGTGATTCAGTTTGTACCGATCATGCAGAGAAGAAGTAAAGAACATCACAGTTTGTTTGATACTGTGTCTGGCTTTTCCTTCTACTGATGTTTGGAACCCTGACAGTTAGTCAGTGCTCTTCTCAAACTTTTTAGACTTTTTATATTCAGAGATGGCAGAGGGTGTGGAGGAGGGTACTATGCAAGTAGCTTTGGCAGAACCATCCATGCTGGAAGCTAAGCCATCCATGTCAGAGGAGTTGTTGCTACCTGTGGAGAGAGGAGCCCCAGTGGTGCAATCAAAGGACTGGAGTGGCCCCTGCATGACAGGGGAGGGTCATGCCTAAGAGGGGGAGATTACTTCCTCTGAACCAGGCTACTGGGGAGTGGTGACAGACTGGAATGGTGGAGACTGCCTCCCCAACATTAATCCCTTCAGGTACTCACTTTACTAGGTGGAGGGAGAGGCGCATCTTAGAAGATGATGGAGTTACTCCACTGCCGTGGGTATTCAGATCCTGGAGATTATCAGAGAGCAGTTTCGGGCACCAGGATTTTGTGAGGGCCCAGAATGGACTGTCTGGGGCACCAGGGCAGAGCAACCACCCCTTACATTACCTGGGGCCCATCTGATGGTCAGCACACAGGATGAATTGAAGCCATAGTTCAGTAAAGGGCAGGATGAAGCAGAATGGACAAGGGAAGCAACCTGGTACTTAGAAACTGTGCCAAGCAAGCACAGGGTCCCACTGGGATCGGTTACCAGGATCCACACATACTGTGCCCACCCAGTATGGGCCATAGGGCTGGATCCTGTGGGAACCACCTGCAATACAGGCTAATACAGGTAGCCCAGACAGAGTAGCACTCTTCCTAGGACAGGTATTAAATCATATCAACCGTTATGGTCATCTGTATACATCACAATGGGCTATGGTGATGGCTGTCATGGCGGTTATGGACATTGGGGCCACAGACTGGGTTGCTGATCTGTACAGCAATCATGCCCAGGAACTTGGTAGCATCACTCTATTTCTGGAGGCATTGCAAGAATGCTTCAAAGATAACACACGTACACAATGTGCAGAAGCAGAATTGTTAACTGTGTGCCAGAATGGCCGACCAGTGGCCATGTATATCAGAGAGTTCCAACAGTTAGTGGGAAAGCTCCAAGGTTGGCCAGAACATCTCATGGTACACCAATTTAAGGGAGACCTGGACAGATCATTACAGCAGGCTTGCATATACTGGGGAATAGGCCCTAGTTTGACAGCGTGGTGTCAGGCAGCCATAGAATTAGAGGCCAAGTTAAGGGATTGTGGCCCACATGGGGAATGGATGTTACATGCCAGGAAGAGGAGTCCATAGGATGGTGGATGAGAATCAGCGGGACTGCAACAAGGGACTGGCCCCAAAAGTGTACCTGCAATGTCCAAGGAGAGAGTTCCAGACAGTTGACCTCCAATGGTTTGCTTTCATTGTGAGCTGCCAGGACACGAAGCTGCTGAGTGCCCCATGGGCAGCCCGCAGACACCCAGTAGGGTCCTCAGGAAAAGGATGGGGGCCACAACAAGCCCAAACTGTAAGACCCCAGAGAAGGCTCAGGGAGCACGACTACTCGCTATGCCATCATCTTCGGCCAGACGGGATGACTAAGGAACTGCTGACTCAACCCCGGAAAGTGAGGACAGTGATGAAGGTGCTGCCAGTGATCCTATGGTATGTATGTCAGTGACACCTTTTCGATTGCCAGTGGTCTTAACAGTTGTCCAGCGTGTGGGGTGTAAGGCACTTATAGACACAGGGTGTACCCACTGTCTGTTAAATGCAACTATGGCAGCCAGATTGGGGGTGTGAATTTGGAACTTGCCACAGCCCCTCTGTTTTGAACAGATGGATGGGTCCATACTGGGTGGCCACCGGCCACACAGGTAACTGAAAAATTCATCCTGGAGTTCGGGCAGCATCAGGAGAAACTCCAATGTTTTGTAATTCCATCCATGACTGAAGACCTTGTGTTAGGTTTGGTGTGCCTAGATATATGGGGTCCCACCATCTGGTGGGGGTAGTTACAGGCATGTCAGGATTAGTAGCGACCCAAACCCGCCACCTCATGAACATGACACAGTGTCCCAGAGCAGTGGCCAGGTTCTAGAGGTAACCCCTGCTTTCCCTACAGAGTATAATGACCTTGCGGACGTTTTTAGTGAAAAAGAATGTGATGTGCTGCCGCCCCATTGGTCAACTGATTGCATGGTGGAAATACAACCTGGGGCTTGATTCCCCAAACCAAAAATGTACTCAATGACCCCACAAGAGTTGAGGGAAATGCGCAGTTATATTGAAAAAAATCTGGCTTGGGGATTTATCCAGCTGGCTAGATCAAGAGTAGCAGTCCCAGTACTTTTCCGTGAGAAGAAAGATGGTGGTGTTTGGCTTTGTGTAGACTTCAGGGGGATCAATGTGTCGAACACCTATACCCCCTACCACTTATGGCAGATATGTTAGCGCGCCTAGCAGAGGGATGCGTTTTCACTAAGCTAGATTTACGAGAAGCATATTATCGTGTCAGAATTCAAGAGGGCGATGAATGGAAGATGACTTTTAACTGACCATTGGGCAGTTACCAGTTTCGCGTCATGCCATTCAGGTTCCAGGGAGCCCCTGCCATGTTCATGCAGTTGATTAATGAAGTCTTGCATGAAGATTTGTACCAGGGAGTTCTCGTATATCTTGATGATATTTTGACTTACACTAAGACCATGGAGCAACATGTGCAGCTCATTTGGACAGTGCTACGCAAACTCCTTGCCACATGGTTATATGTGAAACTGTCAAAATGTGAGTTTCACAAAACACAACTTGATTATCTTGGGTTCCACATATCCCCTTCTGGAATAGAGATGGACCCCTACTAAGGTGCAGGTGGTACTAGATTGGCAGGCACCAAGAACCAGGAAACAGCTACAGAGTTTCCTGGGATTTGCCAATTTTTTACTGCCAGTTCATCCCTTCCTTCACACAAGTAGCACTTCCCCTCACCCAATTACTGAAAATGAAACAATCAGGAGCCCGACCTGTGCCAAAGCAACCACTCACATGGACCATGGCTTGTCAACAAGCCTTTGAACACCTCAAGGCATTATTTGCTAAGGAACCAGTGTTGAAACACCCAGATCCTACAAAGCCATTTGTCATGCAGGCAGATGTCAGTAATGTAGCTGTGGGCAGTGTGCTGTTACAGGTGAACAAAAAGGGGTCACTACAGCTGTGCGCATACACCTCCAAAAAACTGTCAGAGACAGAGCAGAGATGGGCTGTCTGGGAAAAAGAGGTGTTTGCAGTACGGTGGGCATTACTCATGTGGAGACACCTCTTGGAGGGGGCATACACCCTTTGAAGTTTGGACCAACCACAAAAACTTGCAGGCCTTACAGATGGCACGTAGATTGTCACCAAAGCAGGTTCGGTGGGTGATGTACTTTCAGCGGTTCCACTTCACATTAAAGTATATACTGGGGTGGAAAGAATTTCCTCACGGATGTGTTGTCCAGAAAGCCCCAATTTGAAGGGGGGACTGGAGTAGTAGTACAAACCATGATACCATCCCCTATCCTCGATACATTGAAGATGGCTGCCAGGGCGGTGACTAGCAAAACCAAAGAATCGGAAAGCCTAACCATTGCTATATAGACTGCTTTGCAGTCTGACCCATGGTTTCAGGAGAATCAGCAGTTAATGACCCATAGGAAGGGACTTGCATGGAAGGGCCACAAAATATATGTGCCCAATGCTTTATGCCTGGAGGTGTTACGGAGATGCCATGATGTCAAAATGGCCGGGCATTTTGGATACCTGAAAACCATGCATTTAGTCAACCATCAATTTTGGTGGCCTAGCATGAGAAAGGATATAGTAGACTATGTACAAACATGTACTGTGTGCGCTTCGTTGAAAAAACAGTCCAGGAAGCCATCAGGGCTACTACAGGGAGTGGCCACTCCCAGGAGTCCATGGGAAGACCTAACCATAGATTTTATTACTGATTTACTGGACAGTCAAGGCAACACTGTTATTTGGACAGTTGTGGACCTGTTTTCTAAACAGGCTCATTTCATTGCATGTCACAGGTTTCCCACTGCTTGCAAGTTAGCCAAAATGTTTATAACACATATATATTGACTCCATGGAGTACCCTGCAGAGTAATATCAGATCGCGGGGTACAATTCACTGCTGGATTTTGGTGGCAATTTCTTTCATGATAGGCTCTGACCAAAGCCTTAGTTCGGTCTTCCATCCAGCCACTAATGGGGCATCAGAATGTGCCAATGCTTTGGTTACACAGTACCTCCATTATTACATAAGCTTTCAGCAATCTAACTGGGCTGAGCTGCTACCCTTCACTGAAATAGTGTACAACAACTCCGTCCACAGTAGTACTGGGTTTACCCCATTCTGGGTAGTGAATGGCCAGGATTTTGTACCAATCCCCGAGTATCCCAAAAATCTGGAACATCATAGTCTGCAAGAATGGTTAACTGACATAACACAAGTATGCCAGACAGTCCGGGAGGTGCTCAAACAAACGGCTGCATGTACCAAAAAATAAGCAGATAAAAAGAGACAAATACAACCATTGTTTTATGTTGATCAGAAGGTCTACCTATCCACCAAATACTTCTGACTTAAGGTACCCTGCAAGAAATTGGTGCCTAAGTATATTGGCCCATTCCCAATCATCAAAATCATAAATCCCGTCACTGTAAAACTCCAACTTCCTCCCCTATTAGGTAAGACGCACCCTGTATTTCATTGCAGCCTATTGAAGCCAGTGAAAACTGGTAATTTCCAGGGGCCTCCAGCTGAACGGCCCGGACCTGTACATGTAGGCGATCATTGGCATTACGAGGTTGAACAGATCTTGGACTCCTGGATATGGAGGGGTAACCTACAGTACCTCATATTATGGAAGGGCTACCCATTAGCAGAGGTCACATAGGTTGCTCATACCGGGGCACAAGTCCCCCATTTACTAATGCAGTTCCACTTAAAATACCTGGGGAAACCAGGGGGGGGGGTACAGCACATTAAGTGAAGAGTACTCACAATCTTACTCTCTTCCAGGTTCCCTCTCCATGGTAGAGGGGCTGCATGTCAGCATTGGCTCCACAGCTCCGAGGCTGCCCTTCAGGATGAGGGGGTAGCTGTCCATGGGTTGCTGCTCAGCCTGCTTGCCTCCTACATGCTCCAAACAAACCTTGAGAAGCCAGCAATTGACTGATGAATGCTGGTTTGCAACCAGCTGATAAGAAAAAACATAATTGGACTGGCTGACATGGGGGCTGGGCAAGAAGCTGAGCCAATGAATGCTGAGAGGCATGGGATTGGAATAGTGTGGGGTGGGGGCATGTGCACGGGCACTAGGAGCACATATATAAGGTGGTGGGAACACTAGATGGCAGCACTGACTAAAGATCATTTGTGTGATTCAGTTTGTACATTGATCATGCAGAGAAGAAGTAAAGAACATCACGGTTTGTTTGATACTGTGTCTGGCTTTTCCTTCTACTGAAGGAAAGTAGCCTGCCACTTGCACAACTGGAGCTTCACACATGAGAGCACTCACTTGCCACTCATGCAAATGGAGCTGTACACATGCACACTTGCTGCTTGCATGGCCTGTTTCTGAGTGGGCCACAGCCTGGGGGTTGGGGACCTCTGCCTTATATCACACTGTAGAGAAACAGTAGTCCTCTGTCCTGTTTAATACTCAAAAGACCAGTAATTATGATCAAGAGTCCAAAGCCACTTACAACTTTTTGATAACTGAAGACTCTAATTTGATAATACATGTCAGTGACAAAGTGATAAAGGAGTTCATTAGAAGGAAATTGAAAATTCAATATTTGGAAAAGCAAACAGGAACAACAACCCATTTATTGTTGTTATATATTGATTTTTTTCATTTATTTATCTAATTTATAGGTTGCTTGTCTCGCTCTCAGAGCAACTGAGCGTGTTGTTGTTTTGAGTGGAGTAAGTCCAACAGGGTAAATTATTGTTAAAAAACTAGTTTTCAGAGAAAAGCGTCAGGTAGGTTGTATAGGAATTCAAATTAATTGAAGATTAGTTGCATCATGTTGCACTAATTTAGTTCCCAAAAAGTATTCCTAAGATTTGTCATTATGATTCAGAACAAAACAAATCTTTAAAGCCTTCATATTGAACTGCCTTCTGTAAGACACAGTTGGGAGGTTGCTTTTGGCTCTGAGAAGAAATACGAATAATGCATACAAATATAAAATTAAAAGAAAACTAAGTATAAAATCTATGTATAGGTAGCCCTCAACTTATGACCAATTGCCTAGTGTCCAGCCAAAGATATATATCCCAGAAAATGGGATTTACAATCTAGATTCAAAGTCCTTATTCCAGATTCACCATCCCGGTGATCACATGACCACATTTTGGGTCTTTAGCAATTGTCCTCTATTGTTGGCTATTTGCAGCATCCCATGGTCAGATGATCACAATTTATGATGGTTTTTTTGCTGGAAACTATCATTTACTTCCAATTTCTGGCAAAAAGTTGCTAACAATGAATTCACTTATTGATTTATTCACTTATTCACATATTCACTTAATGACCACCACATTCAGTCAATAACTTCCCTCTAAAGATAGTAAAATAGGGAGCTATCATATGGTGAGCTGCTTTACAACTATCATAACTTACAACCAAAATTGCAGGATCAATTCTGGTAACAAATCAAGGACTATCTACAAGATGCCTGTTACTCTCGTAATCCTTTGTATTTCAGAATATTCCTGTTCCAAAGCTCATTAACAAATTCACTGTCTATTGAATTAATTAAACTGGCATGAACCAGATATGCCCAAAAAGGACATCCAGAAAAGTGACAAAAGTCCTGATTCTAAGCACATTTAAAACTGTTATAGTGAAGTTCATAATGTGTAATATCACTGATGATACATGGTTTATCTGTAACGATTTTTACTAGTTTCTTCTCTATGTCTATTTTATAATCCTAGTTATTGATTTTTCCTTTTTTGATCAATTTAAATTTCATAGTTTTATTACTTGTAGATAATAATTATAATGAATAACTTACTGAAAATTTGGAATGTTCAGCTAAGCAAGTACATTTAGAGTTTGTATCTTCATTTTCTCAGTGATGAAGTAAGATATTTTTAAGAAAGTTTTTTTTAATCCTAAACAATACATAAACCTGACCAGTTTAATGATACTGCACCCACCATGAGTGTTTAAGGAGTAGGAATAGTAAAGAAGGTTCCGGAGTAATTTTGAGCCACTCAGTTTCTCTCAGGACTCTAAATGAAAGGCAGGAAATAAATCTAATAAATAGATAAATTTCAAGTTATAAGTATACAGGAATGGAGAGTCATCATTGGAAAAAATTAAAAACATATAGGAAATTCTATTTTTAAAAGCCAATTTGAATCTTTATCTAGTCTAATATTCATTAAAATGACAGTTGGAATAAGGAAATAGAAGAACTTAGCAAAATTTCCTTCAGTGACCTCCTTCAAATGCTAGTAGTTAGTTTTAAATATCATCTGACTTATCAGTAATTGTTCATTACATGATCAGAAGCTTCTGTCGCTCTCCAGATTTTTTTTTAAAACTGCAATTATCATTTTAAAATGGGGTCTGGTTCTTTTTGGCAAGTTGCTAGGCACTGCTAGAACCACTGGATGTGATTAGCTTTCATCTTAGATAATATTATTTGAAACATTTGCTCTTTAATAAAAAAGAGACATGGTCATATAATAAATGTTATCTGTTTAATAAGATAATCATCCTATTTCATGTCTTTCTTATTAGAGAGCCTTTCTGTCCTTCAGAAATGACCTGAAAGTAAATGAGTAATAGCATTACCTGTTCATAGACTTTGTACTCAGTGGTGTTAAACATTCCAGTTGCACCTTTTCTGCTGCTTGAAGACAGAATACAGAGAAAAGTAAACATGGCCTTCACATCTGGCTATTAAAGGGTGTTTCAACGTGGATTTTTTTAAAAAAGCAGACAAAATCAGGAATCCACAGGGATAAAAAAAAGTTAAGCTAGTGGCTGCAAACAGATGACCAAAACATTGTGCATTTTTTGTATGTGTGTATGAGTGTTATATGTAAAAATGCAGTTGGGCATCAGTTATTTGGCAGAAACCTCCATCTTAACTTTTTGGATCAGTTCTTGGACAAAGCTGTCTATTTCACTATGGGCTCTGAGAATCTCAGTGCTGGTGAATCCTAATTATAGAGGTAATTCCAGAATAAAGAAATCCAATATTAGTGGCAATAGTATAAATGATTCTTCTGTCTTTGGATATTTCTTCCCTTCTGCCATAGCATTTTTCATGCCTTTTTTATTACTTATACTGATATTGTTGCCAACATGATATAGTTTCATTGTATGGCTCATGAAATGTTATTCTATAAGATCATCACCTACTTGAAACTAATGGCATGCAAGAGCTGATTCAGGCTGCATTTGCTAGTTAGAAGAGCAGTTTAGTGTAGACCATCTTTTCTTCAGGGATTGATAAAGCACAAATTCATCAAAAAATGATCAAATGTTGTGGTAGCCTTAAATTTAGATGAACGAGGCTTGAAGAAAGCAGTGTTACTGGGGAAATTGATATTTCAATACATGTCAAGGGTTGAGGATGGTCAAAGGATTCAATGAAACAAGATGAGTAATACAGCTAAGATTGTGAGGTGGCTTCTGTTTGAGAAATAGGATGTCTTCTGATTTTACTCTTACTCTCCATGTCATTTACCCATGAGGAGGAAGGATGCCACAGAGTAGATGGGAGAAACAAGAATTCATTCCACTGGCAGATGTTATTCTACCAGAACAGCTTCACGGGATATACCATTGTCAGAGGTATGCTCCTCACTGTAGTAAAATTCTCACTGCTTGAGCCACAATGTCTGCCATACTAAAAATAAAATTAAAGCTTATCATCCAATGGTTATCCATTAGATTACAAATGCCCATCTAAAAAGTAAGTTAGAATACCTATTTGTTGAAGGGCCTAAGTGCAACTCTGGAGATAGCCCTCTGACTTTCCTGCAGAGATAGAATCATAAGCAAATCTTCTCCAGATGTCTGAATAAGACAAGAAGAACTATATCCAAATGTAACCTGATGTCATATCATACCTGGCTGTTTATTTACCAGCATTTGGAATTGAGACCAGAAGTAACTGTCATCTAATACAACAACCACAAAATAAATGTCTGGATGTTGCATCCAGTACCTGCTGTAGTTTCTGAGTCATTTCCAAAAACAGTTCACACAAAATCCAACTATATGGTAATAAGGCTACAAGTTACCAATGTTAAGACTTCCTTATTGAAGTAGGGTCTCAGCTGGAACACCAGCACAAGTTGACCAAAGGCCTCCTGGACATAATTTTCATCTGCTATTCAAGGAAGAACATGGGTGCAGAAGGGCCCCCCCAAATAAAAGACCTGCTCTTTCAGGTCAAGCATGATCTCAGTACTTCCACTTGTAGAAGTGGTGAAAAATTATCAGAAAGAGCTTGAGAAAGAAGCTTCTAAACAGGCCATGAAAAGCTTTAAGCTAAGAAATTAACTCAACATTTGCAACATTTTACACAAATTAACTAATAGTGAATACAAATCAAATTAAATTACAGGGTTTTTTACTTGACAATATGATATCTAAGAAAGGCAATAAACAAGGGTATCACTAAAAATTATGGAACAGGTCCTAAGAAACTTTTATCCCAGGTTATTTTATTTGAGAGAGTTGTACAGCATAGCACCTAAACCAGAAGCCAAGTATCATGATTCTAATCTTGCCTGTGTCTTCAGCTCACTTCTTCTTCTTTCGGCTGTTCCTGTTAGGGGTAGCCACAGTGAATCATCTTTTTCCACTTAACTCTACCCTCGGCATCCTCTACTCTCATTCTAATTGACTTCATATCCTCTTTTAGCACATCCATATATCTCCTCTTTGGCCTTTCTCTTGTTCTCTTGCCTGGCAGCTCCATCTCCAACATCTTTCTACCAATATGGCCACTATCCCTTCTCTGCACATGTCCAAACCATCTCAATCTGGACTCTCTGACCTTGTCCCCAAAATAGCTGACCTGAGCTATCCCTCTGATGTGCTCATTCCTAATCCTGTCCATACTGGTCACTCCTAAAGGGAACCTCAACATCCTCATCTCTGCTACCTCCATCTCTGTCTCTTGTCTTTTCCTCACTGCTACAGTCTCTAATGGTTCTAACCCATACAGCATAGCTGGTCTCACTACTGTCTTGTACACCTTTCCTTTGATTCTTGCTGACACTCTTCT
>JAEANM010019129.1:0-12445 GCA_017656035.1 Myanophis thanlyinensis | reverse complement strand
AATAAGGCAGTTGTTTCTAGCCTAATCTTTATTGCTTTGCTCACAGAAACTGCCTCTCCCCTTATTACATTGTAACTCTGGTGAAGTTTAATTCTGTGCTTGGTAATGTTTAATCCTGTGGCCACGCCCACAGAACCGGTAGTAAAAAAATTGAATTTCACCACTGGTTTGAGAACTGGGAAATTTACATTCCTCAGAAAGAACAGATACCTGGGTCAAGAATGCATCTAGGGACATCTACATTGGAAGCTCAAATAACTTCTTCCACAGTTAGGAATACTTATTGCCAACTTTGGTTGATATTCCGAGTGTGGTCATTCCTGGATTCTTATTATAATTGCTAATGCATAGATGAAGTAAGGTTATTATAACACACTCTGAAAAGAGCAACTATTGTGCTTGGTCTGGAAGGGGTGACATGATAGCAGTATTCCAGTATTTGAGAGGCTGCCACAAAGAAAAGAGGGTCAATTTATTTTCCAAAGCACCAAAGGGCAGGGCAAGAAACCATGGATGGAAACTAAACATGGAGAGCAGCAACCTGGAATTAAGGAGAAACTTCCTAACAGTGAGGACAATTAACCAGTGGAATAGCTTGCCTCCAAAAATTATGGGTACTTCATCACTGGAGGTTTTAAAGAAAAGACTGGACAGTCATTTGTCTAAAATAGTATAGGATTTCCAGCTTGAGTAGGGGGTTGGACTAGAAGACCTCCAAGGTTCTTTCCAGTTCTATTCTGATTGATTGAAGCTACAGCTGATGCAGGATGTGTCAATCAGGTGGCTGAATGAGGCATCTGGGTGCTCGTGTTATTGCCTTGTTGAAGTAACTGCCCTGGCTGCCAATTACAGGTAGTCCTCAACTTACAACCACAGTTGAGCCCAACATTTCTCTTCCTAAGCAAGACAGTTGTTAAATGAGTTTTGCTCCATTTTCCAACCATTTTTGGACAGTTAAAGTGAATCATTGCAGTTCTTAAGAGAATCGTGGGGCTGTTAAATGAATCCATCTTGTCCCGTTGACTTTGCTTGCCAGAAGCTGGCTGGCAGAAGGTTGCAAATGGCGATCACATCACCCCGCCACAGTGCAAGTGTCATCGATATGTGCCAGTTGCCAAGCAGCAGAATTTTAATCACGTGACCATGGGCCGTAAGCTGAAAAATGGCTGTAAGTCACTTTTTTCAGTGCCACTGTAACTTCAACGGTCACTAAACTAATGGTTGTTAAGTCAAGGACGGCCTGTAGTTTAAATCATTTTAACTTTAAATAATTATTGGCTGCCCAGCTCCAAAGGACTTTTATTACTCTCAAAATAAGTACAAAAGAAAACATTTTACTTACCTTTTCTGGCAACTGTGGCACACTTGAAGAAACAGCTGGAGCCTGTGCAGCTTTTTCACTTTCTCTGTTGCCCAGCATTATAGCTACTCTCTCAGCAAGGGCTTCATTGACAAAATGCCTTATCATTTCAGAATCTACTGGGACGCCAGCATCAACAAACAGCTGAAAAGCTTTAGTGCCTGCTACTTCAACTGAAGGTGGATCAAAACACAAGCAGAAATTCAACTTTAAAGTTGTACATAATCAGATTCGGATATGAAGAACTTTGAACTATATTCCTGATTTTCAGTTGTTTCTATTCTCTGCTATCTCAAAACTGATCCTGAGCCAGAGTACTGCTAGGAACGATATGAGATAA
This sequence comes from Myanophis thanlyinensis, assembly GCA_017656035.1. Taxonomy (NCBI): domain Eukaryota; kingdom Metazoa; phylum Chordata; class Lepidosauria; order Squamata; family Homalopsidae; genus Myanophis; species Myanophis thanlyinensis. The sequence continues at coordinate 10,745 of JAEANM010019129.1, read as the reverse complement.
AATGCAAGGAATGGAATGATGCCTCATTTCCCCCTTATGCCTTTCTGTTTATATGTGGCCGCACCCTCCCTGTGGAATGAATTACCCCCGGAGATTCGGATGATTGCGGACCTGCGGACCTTCCGGCGCGCATTAAAAACCCATTTATTCCAGCAAGCCGGTCTGGCCTAACACTTAACGGGGTTTTAAAATTGGTTCGTTTTAATTAGTTAAATTGTTTTAAATTTTTAGCTTTTATAATCTGGTTTATGGGCCACCGATTTAATTATTTTAATGATATTTTTAATTTTTATGTGTCTTCTTTTAGATGGCTGTGCAGTCCTTCGGGAGTGGGGTCCTTCGAGAGTGGGGCGGTATAGAAATTTTGTAAATAAATAAATAAATAAATGTGGTTCTTTTTGTCTTAAATGCTTAATTTGTAGGTTTTACATATACACATGTAATACCTGTTTATTATTTTTTATATTTCATAATTGTAGCCAGTTTGGTGTAGTGGTTAAGGCATCAAGCTAGAAACTAGGAAACTGGGAATTCTAGTCCCATCTGAGCACAAAGGTCTGGATGACCTTGGGCCAGTCACTTTCTGTCAGCCCCAGGAAGGAGACAATGGCAAAACACTTGTGAAACATCTTGCCATGAAAACAGCAGAGACTTGTGTCCGAGAATCAGACATGACTGAATGAAAGGAAAAAAAATTCAAAATTCACAATAAAGATATACATGATTATTGACATCAAGGTTTGTATTTTGAAAGCGGAAAAATGCTTATTAAATAGAACTTGAGGGACCCTAAGTGATATGTAATATCTTTGTTAAAATCTGTCCTGAAAGTATTTCTTTAATAATATAGAGTTTGTTTCAGGAATTTGGTACCAAGAGTCAATAAAGATTGTGGTTAGGTGAGTTTTAAGAAGGAACATGCTCATGGAATATATCTGTCAATATATTTTAAACTTCTCTGAGGAACTAGAATGATGGAACTAGGACTAGTGAGTATTAAGTAAGGACAGGTACTAACAAGAATGTCTTGCTCCCTGTAAAAAATAAATTAAAGTGAGTATCTCAAGAGCACATAAGATTTATTAGAGAGAATACATTCTTTGAAGAGGATTATATCTCAGTAGCTAACCACCTGCTTTATGTGCATAAAATTCAGTTTCAAACCACAGCAGCTCCAGACAAACCTGGAAGATCTCCTCCTTGACTTATGATAAAAATATTACCAATCAGGGAAAACAAACAGGAATAAATTTAAGAGTTGAGGATGATGAGGCACAAACTAGAAATTCCGTGTATGTGCACATGTGTGTGTGCTTGCGTGTAAAGAAAAATAATAGTCATCTGACTGCAAGGGTTAGCAAGAGTTATAGCCAATATTTGTTAATTCAGAAGATAGGAAGGAAAACATTTCCACTTTAAAGCTTTGAGTATATATAAAAACCCATGACATCAATGTACTTCTATGAGCAATAACTCTTCCATGAATGTCTTCATGCTCATCAACAATAATTAACTGAACCATGTCTGTACTGCTACCCTCTATCCTCAAATTCAGCAAAGAAGTTAGGGTGAGGGGGTCATAGGTGATTTGTTGCTAAACCCAGGTGGGAAATTTGATAATGGGAAGTCTTTAGATAAAGAGTAGCTGGATATTCTGCCATATACCATTTTGAGTGGCCAAGACATCATGCATTTTGGGGAGTTTGGACTAGGGCTAAGTGGCTCAATGGCCTGACTTAGCATTTTATCTTATTTTCCCCACTCTTACACTATTTATGTCCTTCCGAGGCCAGGATCTGATTCTGGCTAGAAAACAGCATGGAAGTTGATCAGATTCTCTTGATACTAAACCATGACCATCCAATATCTGCAATTCTTGACAAAGTGAATTTCTTGTTGGGAAATAACAATGCCATGTTTATGCTTTTGTTATATGACTACAGCAGTGTGTGTGTGTGTGCACGTGTGTCTGTGTGTATACATTCTTCATTTCCTAAGAGAGAACATGGTGTGACAATATACTGCATCAATATGTTTTATTATACTGGGTTGCTTGGCCCATGTTTCTTATTGCTGAAGAATCAAAAACATGGGAGGGAATGTATTTGAGGCCATAGCACATGCTTAAGAAAACAGTAGAACTAGATGAATTGAGAAAAAAATCCAATTTATCAGATTCAGTAAATGCAGGACTATTCACCGATCAAATTTACTCTAGGAATCCTTTTCCTGGGCACCTTCTGTAAAAGCTTGCCACCCATTCTTCTTTAACCAGGATAAGACAGCTGTTTTTTTCTTACTTACCAATGTCTGAGGATACTGCTTCGCTCTCTTCACTCTCTGGTGAGCTTAAGTCGCGAATCACCTCTTTCTGAGCTGGATACATTCCGCTGATAACTCGTGCCATTACTTCTTGTTCTACCCTGATGGAATAATAATGTTTATATTTTCTCTAACTGCAATTAAACTGTTCAGCATACTGAATACAAGCAGCTAAGTTAAGTAGTGTTAGTTCATGGGTTTAGGATTTTCATATATAAATAATTCCTTTTTCTTGCCTTTCAAATTCTTCATTGCCAACCTTTCTGCTTTTACCTACCCCTATCTAGCTGCCCCCTTAACACTTCATTTTCTATCAGTGCTGCATAAAGTTCTCTCTCAAATGAGTATCTTCATCCTCTTACTGTCACTGATGATGAAATGTATTCTGAGAATTTGTCGGACTACGTGAATTGTCTACAGGTAATCCTGGACTTACAACCATTTGTTTAATGTCGGTTCAAAGTTATGACAGTATTGAAAAAAATGACCTACACCCAATCCTTGCGTTTAAGATCATCAGTGTCCTAGGGGCCTTTGACAAGCAAAGTGAATGGGGAAAGTCAGATTAGCTTAACAGCTGCATGATTCATTTAACAATTGGAGCAAAAAAAAGTTGTAAAATCAAACGCAATTTGCAACTGCATCAGTGGTCATAGTGACAGATGTGCCAGTCCTAACTGTGATTGTAAGTCAAGGACTACATGTACACATCATGAAAAACCAAATAAACGTTACAAAGCATGAATGGGATTGAAACATAATGATTACCATTTCAAGGTCACTGAGAACTCACCAACTAACCAATTTGTTTTCCAAGATCTCTTGTTTTTCTATAATCTCTTCAAGAACATCGGCTGAAACTTGGGGTGCCGGAGCCACTGGTGGAAATGGAGGTCCATTATATTTTGGAGAACTGATGTCTCCTTGTTTGCTAAAGTGTAGGAATGGTTCCGAGAACTGTGACATCCTGTCATCGTCTCCTTCTTCCTGATGGCAACACAGCCCAACAACATTCAGCATACATTCGCAGTCATCATTGCTTTTGAATTCAATACATTCTATTTACCACTTTTATAGCAATAGCACTTAAACTTAGACTTTACAGCACACTCTGAGAGGTTTACAGGGTAAATATATTGCCCCCAACAATCTGGGTCCTTGTTTTACCGACGTTAGAAGGATGGAAAGCTGGTCAGGATCAACTCCTGGCTGTGGGCAGAGTTAGCCTGCAATATTGCATTTTAACCACCGCGCCACCATAGCTCCCAATAATAGAGTGAATATAAAAACCCAGACTGAAAAAAAGCAGCAGAGCTTATTCAGATTTTAGATATTCTAGGACAGGTGTCAAACTGGCAGTCTGTAGACTGGATGTGTCATGTGTAGGCCATGCCTACCCTAGCTCCACGAAGGAGATAAGCAAGAAACGGCAAGGTTGACACCCATGTTCGAGGGTCACATCCTGGATGACCAGTACTAGAGTTTGATCGAGGAAGATGGAAGCATCAGCAATCGAGATAGTTTCAAGTTAATATTCATATGAGAGGTAAAAAGCTTAAAAACTAAAGAGTTGTGTGATTACTAGTTTGTTTTGGTGATACCAAACTTTACTGATGTGACGGCACCCCAATTACCTATAGGTAAACCTGCGTGCATCATCACAGAAGGTAGCCTATAAATTACACTACAAAACAAACAAGTTGCAATGGGAGAAAATAAAGTTAAGACCAGTGAAAGAACACCATTAAGATGCATTATCACCACCATTAAGATGCATTACCAGGAGAGCATTATGCAATTAAGAGAAGGCAATATTATTCTTCGCTCATAATTTCTTTTTAACATGAAGCGAACAGGCTGCTAAACATTTCATGGACACTTGCATGCTTGTACTTTCAAAATCCTGTTAAGAAAATGTTCCTTAATGCCTTAAGTATTTTTACATTTTCAAATATCAGAAAGTAGACTTTCAGATTAAAACTATCTCTTGTGTATTATCCAACTTGGTTTTGAAAGGTTTGTTATTATAACCAAATGCCTGGTAAAAATAATTCCCAAAGAAATGGGGAAGAAGACAGAAATTTCTTTTACATCTTATAAATTGATGTCTTAGTGCTTTTAATGTTATGTCATAAGCCGTTTTTTTGCATAAGCTGCTTTTTTTGCATAAGTTGATACTAAATAATTTAAGTAAAAAGGATTTTCACTAGCAGGAAATGTATTGCTTCCTACAAAAATAGGGAAACGTTACACATTGAACTCATAACCTGCTTTTCCTCTAGGAATTTAAGGTAGCAGGATGATAATAATGATGATGATGATGATAGACAGAAAAAACAACCCATCTACCTCCACTACCATACTGTCAGCACCAATCAATGGTGATCCTGTCATTTTAAGCATAAACACAACAGAAGCACAAAATGTGATTTGTTTCTATTGTACGGGTAGGCTATCATGCATTTAATAGTGGGTAATGGGTAAAAACAGCAGTGTTTAAAAAAGTTAATCTACTTTTTTATATTGCAAGATAGAGTATCCGAAAACTGACCTGAGTAATATCAGTAGCATTAATAAAGTTAGCACCTGGAAGTTTTAGCTCTTCATCCTGAAGCAAGCTATCTTCTGAAGTGGGCTACATAAAAGACAGGTTTCAATTATCTTTCAAATTTAGCTACAAAAGTACAGTAATAGAAAAAGAAAGAATGTGATATTGAGGGGGAAAAATCAGGTATATGACATGAATGTCACATACAATGGATGGAAACAAGCCTACAAAACAAAGTGATTTGGCCATATAAAGACCAATGAGAATACTAACTGGTTGCTTAGAAAAAGTTTTGTTTGTTTTAATAAAGATTTATGCATGTCTGTTCAGGAACAAACACACACAGCAAACAAATAAATCTAAATGCATAATTGATTTGATTATTTATGATGAAGGACTGAGATAATTAGTGAAGGATTACAGGATGAAGAAAAATTGTCTGATACGACAGACCATTTTTAATGTGATGACTGTGCATAGAAGAACATGAAAGAAATGAAAATAAAAAATGACAGTAAAAAGTAGAGGTCCTGCATGAAAATAAAAACAAGAGAATGTTTCAACACAATGAATGCATATTTTTGTAATACAAAATTAGAGCAAAATTGAGGATAAGAAAAACCATTGTTCAATATGAATAGCAGGAAAAGGATAGTTGCAAATAATGTATAAAGGATAGTAGCAAAAAAAAAGCACAATATTAAGTTGGAGAAAATGTAGTTAATCTGAGAAAAATAAAATTAAAAGTGTATTAAAAGTGGATGAAAAAAGCTAAAGGAGACCCCCAATAGAATGAACGACATTAAAAATAAAAGGGATGAAATGATTTGGGATGAACACATGCAACTGGTGGTTGAAAGATAGTGTAATACACAAAGTAAATGAATTTTATTGAAAGTACAGAAAATGTACAGAAAACTAGGGGAAACTTCAATTATCTCTCCTAGGGAAAATAGCAGCGATTAAGATGACCACTCTCCTGAAATTACTCTATCTATTTCAAATTATCCCAGTAAAATTAGATAAGAAATTATTTGTAGATTTAAACAAACTAACCACAAAATTTGGGCAAGTAAAAGACCGAGAATAAATTTGAAGGCATTACAAGACGACAAAAGTACAGGAGGCTTTGGACTCCCAGTATGGGAAATGTATTACAACATGGCTAGTTTAACATTGATCAGGGAATGGATAAACTTAAGAAATAAAAGAATTTTAACCTTGGAAGGACACAATCTATAGAAGGGATGGCATGCATTTTTATGGAATGCGAAGAGTAAGGTACACACATTTTTTATAGGCATAAAGTAAGAGTCTCATTGATTCGAACTTGGGAGAAAATTAAAACTAAACATATTAAAATTCCAGGATGGCTGTCAACAATGGAGGCAATGATATATCCCAATACAATGAATATGGGGAAAATGGCAAGGTGTTATGAAATTTTGGATGCCCAAGGAACACTAAAGACCAGTCAGGAATTAAAGGAATAAGGATTAAATATAGATTGGTGGCCCTACCTACCTACCCTACCGAGTCCTTTGGGAGAGGGGGCGGTATATAAATCTAAATAATAAATAAATAAATAAATACATAAAATCAAGATATAAAAAAGACCAGGAAGAATTTGGCATTGAAATAAAATTAAAACAATTGGATAAGCTATTAGTTGGTCCAGAGGAAAAACTGATTTCGAAAATATATAATTATTTATTAAAATATAATCTTGAAAAGGAAATAGTGAAGGGACCAATGATAGCATGGGCCAGAAATATTGGCCACAACATAGAACTTGAGGACTGGGAAAGGGTATGGAATCAAAATCACAAAATAACAAAATCATCAGCATATAAGGAAAACCAATATAAAATATGCTACTGATGGCATTTAGCGCCTACAAGACTGGTCAAAATGTACCCCAAATTGAATCCGAATTGTTGCAAATGTCAAAAATCTCAAGGTACCTTCTTTCATGTACTGTATGGTGGTTATGCCTGAAAATCAAATGTCACTATGGAATTAAAGGATAAGGAAGCCTCAAAGTATTACGAAGTTTGGGAAAAATGGTATCAATGGATAGGTAATAAAGTCAGGTAATGAAATAGATAAGGAAGAATTTGTTTAGAAATATATAAATAGTAGTAATGAATTTGAGACAAAAGAGAATTGTTATATATATATATACTACCAAAAGAATTGTAGTAAGTAGAAAATATGTTTTGGTAATATCGTGTAAATATTGTTTTTTTTTAATGAATTATTTTTCTTTCCATTTTTCCCCCAATGTTTTTATTATTTTTCAATAAAGATATTTTTTTTTAAAAAAGGAAGTACAGAAAATGTCTTCTGTCCATTCTGTTATTTAGAAGTGAGAGAGAAGGAACAGAAAAAGTTGAAGCAGTGGGAATGAAGAAATCTGTATGGTAAAATGAGAAAAAGTCAAGAATTTGGTTTGAATAAGGTGAGGGAATATGGCTGTTTTTATAAAATACTCAACATACCATTATACATAAAGGCTTTCCTTATAAGAAATTAATCAGGTGAAGCATATTAAATTAATGTTAAATTCTCTTTTCAGCAATGACCCTTTTGCAATATTAGACAAAGTGCTTATTGGAAACCAACAGATACCTGTATTGTAGCATTTGTAGGACCAGGTAGTAAAGACACCTGATTTTCATTTGTAGTGTCGCTTGAGATGCTATCAATATCAATATTAGGTAGTCTCTGCAAAGAAAGATCACAAATTGAGTATTTCATTTCTGAAATGAATACAAGCCACATCTCAATCATACCTTGTATCATCTATGCTGTGGCAATGGATACACAAATCATAAATAAGTTATAATTTATTAATACAGGTAGTCCTCAACTTACGACCACAACTCAGCCCAACATTTCTGTTGCTAAATGAGAATTTGTTAATTGAGTTTAGCCCCATTTTACGACATTTCTTGCCACTTGTTAAATGAATCACTGCAATTGGTAACTTTGTAACCTGGTTGTTAAGTGAATCTGGCCTTCCCATTGGCTTGCTTGTCAGAAGGTTGCAAAAGTTGATCACATGACCCCAGGATGCTAAAACGGTCATAATTATGAATCAGTTACCAAGCATCTGAATTATGATCGCATGATCATGGGGATGTTTGAAAGGTTGTAACTGAAAAAACACTGTAGGTCACTTTTTCCAGTACTGTTGTAACTTTGAATGCTCACTAAATTATTTGTTGTAAATCGAGGATTACCTGTACTCTAGACGGAAAGTAGAGATGTCAGTATCATAATTTGTCTTATCCCAGCTGGACGGCATCCAGAATAAAGAAAGAAGGGAGGAAAATAGCCAAATGGGAGAGATCCTTCAACACCAATCTGACACTGCAGCTATTTTATTTCAGAGAAACAATTTCAAGCTGCAGTTTTCTCTGCTGAAAAGGGAAACTGTCTAGCCAATATCAATAAGACTAAGTATTAATTAATTTTGACAAGCTATTTGTAAAAGCAAAGAGTACAATAGTTCTGGTATGCTGAAAATGAGATGGGCATCAATCAAGCTGACATTATCATAAAAAGCAAATAATGAGGACAAAATAATACATTACATGCATAAAAACATTGCTTAATAAGATTTCTTCTTAATAAATTCGAATCTTTTAATGTTTTTTAAACTTTTTTTTTTTTAAACTGAAGGGCTCTCAAAATGGCTAAGGATGAAAGCGAACAGAAACCGCCTAATATAAGTTTTATATTTCTTAGGAGAGGGAACTGTATCCAAATCACAACTTCTAAGTCGGCACTTTCCAAATTTGGCAATTGTAAAATATATGGACTTCATTCCCAGAATTTCTCAGTCAGTATGCCAGAAGTCCAACTGCCAAGTTAACACTGTTCCCTCTTGTCATCTCCAAAGATGCTACGTTGTTTGCAAGAACGAATTCACACTGCCCTGCAGTGGCGGTGGCAAAGGTGGCAGGAAGGAAACTGGGAAGATTAAAAATGGCTTGTTTGTTCTATATTCTCCAGAAGCAACAATCGAATGAAAAAGGATGATGACATTTCTTAAGGTTGAGCTCTTGATGCAATATTTGCTCCATAAAAAAGGGAATATTGACCTATGCATATTTGTTAATTTGTTCCAGAGGCCAGTCTGGCCTAGCATTAATTATTTGGGGTTTGAAATTGATTTTAAATTTTATAATTTTTAATCAACCACCTAATTTAATTCTTTTAATTTGTTTTTAATTGTTATTAATTCATTGTTTCTGTTTTTAGATGGTTGTACACCGCCCCGAGTCCCTTCTCGGGAGAGAGGCGGTATATAAATTTAATAAATAAATAAATAATAAATATCCCGTCTAAGTAATGTTAAGGGACATTTATTAACAAATGATTTTTCTTTAAAAAAATCAATTTAAATTTAAACAAATGTAGTTACGGTATGTCTGTTCTTAGAGGTAGAAATCTGCCATCATGCTCATTCCAGCACTAAAAGCTACTACTTCTCTGATAAACTATCAGTCTATTAAACAGACTTCTAGTAATCTTAAAGTGTGACTTCAGACGACTATTATGTGTTTTGGAAAACAAAACTGCTTAAATAATAACAAACTAGGAATATCTCAGCTAAGTCAGCTTAATTTGACTTTATGAATGTTCCCACTTATACTCCCCCTTACAATTTTCCTTTCAAAAACTGCTATTCATAGTGTGTTCTTTCTGTGGCCTCCAGATACAAAAGTGGGCATTGTGCTTTTCTACCAGAGAGGGATAGAAACAAAGGAAGATACATTTTTCTCAAAGTGACTATTAAGTCACTAAATATTTCTTATTCTTTATTCCATACCTGCACAGTTAGTTTGGGAGGATCCTTTTTCTCTGACTTCATTTCTACTATTGTGACATTGGGCTTGTTCACTTTTGATTTTGGTGGTGGGGGAGAGGAAGGGGGAAGAACAGAAGTTGTCACAGTAACAGGATGGAATTCACCTATATTTATTTCTGAAGGCTGAGGTGAGATGAGATTGATCTGTTTTTGCCCTATGAAAGTTCAAAACGAGAAAAAGCAATGAAAATTATCTTGAATGGATTCTAACCAGGAACAAAACTATAGGCAAAGTTAAAATTAAAAAAAAGTGATGAATCTGATAAAAAGAAATCCAAAGGGGAAAAAAAATGATAGGAAATTCAAAACAGACTGAAAAATTGCAACTCAATATACAAACGTAAAGCAAGATAGCATGGCAAGCTACATTTTTTTGTTCATGGAAGAAAAGTTATAAATCAGAATTTATGGTCAAAAATCAGAAAATATTTTGGAGCTTATCTATTCAATTATCTTGCTTTATCAATAGCTATACATATGAGGGCTACATCAAACAACATTCAGAAAGTATCATTCAATATTAAATGGAGGAAGGCTGTTTCTTGATGATCTACTGATCACCTTCTCAGAGAAATCTCATCGGCTAATGCTGCAAATCGGATGTCGCCCTAGAGAGGCCTATTGACCTATGCATATTTGTTAAGGCAGGCCAATCATTTCAGTAAAAAGATAGCTCCGATTTTTCAAACTTCAGTCCCTCAGTTTCTTGGCCTAATCAAATCTGAAGTATCTGCAGGTTATGAACACAATTCTATTTCACAATGTTTCAAATCAGAAGTCAAATGACTTTTCATTTGACAAATGACTTTTCTTCTCATTTGTGGTAATTTCAAGCTATAAGAACAGATCTATGTGTCTGTCTGTCTCTTCCAAATCTCTCACAGAGTGACTCGGAAACATATCAAAGTAAGACTTGCCTTGGTGTTAGGAATGTAAACTCTAACAGTAGTTGGGTAGGCAATATATAAACCAGGATTATCATTTTAAGATGTAAAA
>JAEANM010019128.1:0-12445 GCA_017656035.1 Myanophis thanlyinensis | reverse complement strand
CCTCAGACTATGACCTTGACCTGGGAAAATATGCAGCAAGCTCCCCCCTCCCCCCGTTACTATGGCAGCCGACATAAATCACTAGAAGCAGGAATTATATGGAGGTTCTATGGAGGCTGACAATCCATACTTTCAGATTTACAAGTGATTAATGTCAGCCTCCATCAGACAGGAACGCATCAAGATGAACTAATTCTATTTTATTATAAGACAACTTTAACAGAATCTGGCTAGTCTGAAAGGACAAATCTCCTGCCACCTCTTTTAGAATTCCTTCTAAGATTCTTTCTCTGCCTTTTTCGTCTTTCCTTTTTATATGATTGTTCTGTAGGTAGCATTTCTTCCACTCTACTTCAACGCACTGCTCTTCCATCTTCCAAGGTCATTGTCAGATTCTGTTACAATTCAACTCAGGATTCAGATTAAATTACAGTGCACGAAGCTTAGTCATGTCAAATTTAAATCTGACTGATTTGGGTAGGAATCCTAAGTACATTAATTGTGCTGGAAAATCAGGAAAGCTTCCTCATGTATTTTCAGTATTTCTAGTGAAAGAATGCAGTTTGAACATTTGACTTCTGGATAATATATGTAATGTTTTCTATTATTAATTTGAAAATGAGTGTGTTGAAAACACTTTTTCGCATTTTGCAAGAAGACAACCTAAATAATACTTTTGACAAAGCACTTCAGGACACTGAAATGTTTCTTTGTTCTTCTATTTATTTATTATTAGTAATATGTATTAAAATTAGAATTTACTTTTATTTTATTATTTCTTTGACTGATATTGTATTCTGTCAGATAAGTTATGCCAAATTCCCTCAACCTGGATGCCCTCCAGATGTGTTGAATTCAATTGATAGATTGATTGCATGATAAGGTACAGCCTAATCATCTCAGTAAATGTTATGAATAAGTGTCTTTGGTCCAACCACATTATTTGTTTACAGTAATAAAATTTACAGTAAGTTTTTTTTCTGATATCACTGCCATGTATAGTATCTTTTAATGTTTTTCTACTTAGTGACTCATTTATGCATATATGACAAACATTCTTTTTACATCTTAATACTAAAAACATAACAGGGACTGGTTTCTATGAGTCTGTGTATGACTCATTGTTATTTGAATGGTCTACCATGTACCATGTTACCTTCTGCTGTCCCCCTCTTCTTCTCCTTTAAACTATAGTACAAAAGGAGAATCTCTGATTCACCATCAGAGTTGCAAATACTTGGAAGACCTCACCTCCCACCCCCGCCCTCAAGTATAAGAACATAATGACCAAAGTTAATAGTTTAGTTCCTGAACCAGAAATTTCTGTTAGGAAATAGCTAATTTGCTGCTCCTTTTCTGACATTACAAAGCAAAATAAAGCAAAATGATGACTTTCTCACTGTGCCTAATGGCAGGAGCAGAGGTATCATTGCAGAGATAACTTTTTTAGTTTTAAATCTGTTGTATTTAAATCTATTGTGAGTCAGTTCTATATAATTTAAGTGGAAGAGTTTTAGCTAAAAATGTTGTTGTTCATTGAAGTTAGCAAGGTATTCTGAATAGATTTGGCATTTTTGTTCACTTTATCGACTCCTTCTCAAGGACCTGGCATAGGCAGATGTATTACTTCACATATTATAATAGTTATAGTGATGGGTTTTGATGTTCTGAGCACATCAAGTACTCATATAAAGTACCCTCAGGGATACAATACCTTTAAAAACAAAGTCTGTTAAAATACTTGTATAATCTAAAATAAATTGGTTTAAATACTAACTTCAGTAGCCTCAGTCCTGAATATGAATTTTATGAATTTTGAATGGCAGTTCAACAATCCTTACGAACACTTGACATCAGAACATAATTAACTGTTGTTTCAGCATGACTACATAAATGCCTCAGGATGCTCTATTTTGTGTTTTGGTTGAAGAAACACACTAATGATTTTAAATGAACTTAAATCATTTCAAGTTAAGCCTTAGCTATTTAATTTGCACAGATTCTGCAGAACTCTGGATTATGAACAATGGAGTAACTGTCTTTGAAATGACAGTGAATTAATAAATATTAAAATGTTTAAGCTAGTTTAGCATCACATATTAATAATGAGTGTCTGTTGATTGAATAAAATAATTAAGAAAAATTATGTAGGCATTTTAAAGAATTGAGACATTTGTCATTTTTATCCTGTAAGTAAAGTAACTGATGTGTGAAATGTATCTGTACCTATATTATTTTTTCTATGACATTTATCACCTTTGTGCTATTATTTAATAATTATAGGCTTATTCAGTTGTGGGATATGTCATACACAGCTATACTAGATACATTAACAGTTTTACTAGGAAAGAGGAAGAGCAGTAGTCAGAATATTCAAATGGTCATTAGGAGGTCATTAGGATTATAAGGTTGAAAGGGACTTTGGTGATCCTCTAATTCATCTATCTAGCACATGAATGTTTAGATAGTGTTAGCAATAAATATGAATAGTTTTTAACAAGTGCATAGTAGCTTATAGTAATCACCTTGTTCTTTCTATGTGCTTACAAACCCACTGTTTAATTATCTTTCTAAATCTTTCCCAAGTATTTATTTAAGTTGCTTGGTCCGTAATTTCCTGGGTCTAATTTCCTCCCCTTTTAAGGATTACAACAGTGGTGAAATGCAACCTGGTCGCACCAGATCGCATCTATCTAGCATCGGTGATTTGAAACTGATCCCTCCCACCTACCCCTTCACTTTGCTTTCCCTATAGCAGCTTGATTTTTTTTTTCCCTTACCTTAATCAGCTGTTTGGCGCATCTCCGGAGCCTTCCTAGTCATCCCGACTGACTCTAATGAATGTAAATTAATTGTTAAGAGCCATATGGAATGTGGTTGGCGTGCATGCACGTGCACCAAACAGGTAGCAAAACTGGTTGGATTCCACCTCTGGATTGTAACAGTTAGTTTGTCTCCAACTTTCATTATGCTGTCCCATCACCATGTCCCATCCTTTCAATTTTTCTAATCAGTGGACTAAACATTTCCGCAACTCTCCTCCTCTTGTCCAGTATATGCCCAAAGATCCTATTTAGGAGTTATTTTTGGCATTCATTGCAAGCTTTAGGTCATTCTAAGCCAGAGTTCCCCATCATTTCCGACTTTGCAGATTGATGGAGGAGGGGAGAGGGACTGGTTCTGCTCAAGTGGCCAACAAGTATGCATGTTCATGCAGCTCCATTTGCATTAGCCATGTGCATGTGTACTTGATGATCACACAAATGGAAGGCATGCATGTTTGTCTGCTGCTCATGCAAGTGAGAATGCATGTGTTTCTGCATGTGTCACTGTCTATTTCTGCTGCCCAGTTGCAATCTCCTCACAGCCCACTAGTGGGCTACAGCCCATAGTTTGGGGAAGCCTGATTTATGCCATAGCCTAAACCCATTCTTACAACTTTGGAATATTTCCTAATGAGTGATTTTCGATATACAGGTAATTCTTGACTTATGACCATAACTGAGCCCAAAATTTCTATTGTTAAGTGAATTTTTCCCATTTTACAAGTATTTCTTGCTATAGTTGTTAAGTGTATCATTGCAGTTGTTAGGTGAGTCATGTGGTTATTAAGTGAATCTGATATCTCCCATTGACTTTGCTTGTCAGAAGCTGGCTGGAAGGTTACAAATTATGATCATATTAGCCCAGGAGAGTGCAGCTGTTATAAATATATGCCAGATCCCAAGCATCTGGATTTTGATCACATGGCATTGGGATGCTGCAATGGTCATAAATGTGAAAAACAGTCATAAGTACTTTGCTGTTGTTACTGCAATTGATGAATAGTTTTGAATAAGGACTACTTATATGCCACCTTTTTCATTTTAAAATCTGTCTCTTTTCTGCTGTCAATTTATGAGGGATTTTTTTATGCAACCACACATGCATCCACTTTGCCCCAGTTTTCTTCTTTGTTTAGTATTGTTTGTGTTTGGACTTTAATTATCTGGGAGGGAGTTGTTTTGTTTTTTTGCAACTCTTCTGAATTATTCTTTTCTTCAGGATTTCCATGGAATTCTTTCTGCTCCCCTCCCCACATGTTTATTGTTGCTTCTGCCCTAGGTGAATTTTTAATTCATGGGATTTCTCTTTCCAAGGCTCCTACAATTTCTTCAATAATTTATCTGCTGCTAGTAGATATTAGCTGATCGTCTAGTTCTTTTTTTACCTTTGGGTGATAACTTGGTCTACAGGGCACATCAAGAATCTGCTGGATCTCTCTCACTTGCCAGAATTTGATTTCCAACACATGTTGGGATAGTTGAAATACCTCATTAGAGAAATGTGTGTTTCCTGTACATAAATCTGATTTGTGAAAATTTCACCTATTTGATTAAATGGTCTGCATACACATCTGCAGCAGAATAATTATTGTTTATTTTTCCCTCAATATTCAGCCAGCTGCTTTAGGTATTGTTTTCACCCTTGGGGTCATGAATTTCCCTAGAGGTATAATTGTTTATGTACAGTATGACCCTCCCCCATTGTTGGCTCGGTTTCTTTTAAACAAATCATATCTTTCTGGTATTATATTCTAATATATTGTCTTCTACCAGACTTCAGTAATACTAACAAAGTCATATTTGCCATCCTCATACTGGGACTTCAAGTTCTCCCTGCTTTTTTCTGAGCATTGATCATTCACAGAATTCTCAGCATTCTTTGAGCATTGATGTACAGATATCTGACTTAGTACTACTTCAGTTTTCTTGCATAATCTCCAGTTATATTCCTGAATATGCCTTATTGCCACTTCCTTTCTAATTGCATTGTTTACAGGCATCAAACTTACAGTATGCTTGGAGTACAGCTATGGTATTGACATTTTCTCCTGCCTGATGTAGTTTAAAATTCTTGTAGACAAATTAATAAAGATTTTTCCAGTAGTATTAATTTCAGTCTTTGCTGCAGCCCATCTCTTAGTAGAGTCCTTTTCTATAGATAGGAATCAGACTAGGGAATCCAAAGTTTTCTCAGTGACACCATTCATTGAACCAGCCATTTACCTGCACATCTTCCATTGCTTTCTTGGACAATAAAATTCAGTCAGAAGTATGGATGAAAATACCACCTGTGCCTAAATACTTTTTCTTTTGTTCCTAGCTCCTCATAGTTTCGTAATATTATTTTCAGGACCTTTTTGACTGTAATTGTTCAAAAATGAAACAAGGAAGGGATAGTGATCAGTAGATTTGATTAGTTGGATCAATGTCTCCATCATGTTCTTCACTCCTAGGAATCAATAGATCTTTCTTGATAAGATGTCTGGTTTGCTGATTGCTGACTTCCATCCCTCTCAGCAATGAATTGCTTATCACCAATTTTCCTCTTGGGACAGCCATTGGATAGTTTAGTTCATGAAAGAGTGGATTTCTCCCTTTCTCATCTCTGGAAAACTGGGTGCAAACCTATCTTTGTTTATGAATTACTCTCAAGATTGAAGAGTCTGAAGATGAAATAAGGTGACATAGGAGATGAAGGAGAAGACAAGTTAATTATACAGTCATAGGAGAAAAAAACAACAGAAAATGGATTTGTAACACATTGCAATTGTTAGTTGACACCCTGTATAACCATCATGTCTTCTCTTCCTTCCCACTCTGCCTCAACTGAATTTAAAGCCTATATCAGTCAAGCCACTTTTTGCATCTGTTGAACTGAACTACAGTTCATGAATGTTTATGTCTATAAAATTCGTTTGTCAGAAAAGGCGCTACCTCATTCCTCTTCATTTTCAGTAAAATTACAAGCTTCAAGTTGAGGGATAAGTGGCTTAGCAATGCTAGCTTCAAAAAAAATGGATGAGGATTTTAAGATTCTTAATTCTTCCTTAATATGGATTAAAATCAAACGTAGACAAACTTTAATTAAGGTATTGCTTTCACAGGCTGTTCTAGTTGATGTGCAAAATAACAGAAATATCTTAAATCTGCTTAACAGGAATATTTCTCAGAGCCAAAGCAGAAGTACAGTTCTCTGAGTTGTATAATTAGTGGAGGTCATGTTTTTGTCAGGAGTGGAAGAAGAACATTTAAAAAATGTTATGAGTTCTGGCTTTGGTGGGAAAAAAAGTATAGATCATTTTTAAATTAATTGGTGATGAGTGATAAAGAGCTCATCTATCTCCATTAGGAAGTGTTAATCACAAAAAAGAATAGAATTATTAGATGTCATTTTAGAAGAACAGATTTCATATTTGTTATTTTATAAAATGTCATTTGTTGATTATTGAATGGAGTAATTAGTTTTTAGTTACTTTGAATTTAATTAAGACAAGATAGCCTTTTTAACACAGTATCAAGCACTATACTAGAATATCAATAATATAAAAACAAGCTGGAAAATTAAAAACGGAGAGTTTATAAATGAATATTCTTGAACCAAGGTAATGGATGATATAATAAAATAAACTCAGTAATGGCACACCTGAGATATCACAGACCTATTATGAGACTAAAGGAAAATGCACAATGGAGAAATGTAAGCAGGGAAGTTAACAGGGAATGAAAACAAGGTTTGTCACAGTCCTCTATGATGACATTTAAAATGAAGGAATAGTAGTGAAAAAGAAAGCACTCACATTCTGAGAAATTCACCTTCAGTCTAGTAAGGCTGATTTCTTGAAAAGCAATTAAATCATTGGTTTAATGGTTATAAAGAATTAGAAATGTCAGTGTTTTTAAATGTCTGAGTGTTAATAGATAGTCCAGACAACATGGAGGTGTAGTGAAGATGCTTGCCTCCTACTCATAAAATTGAGAGTTCAGTCCTAGCAGTGGTGGAATTCAATTTTTTTTGCTACCAGTTCTATGTGCGTAGCTGGGGAGGGGTCATGTGACTGGCTGGGCAGTTTCTGTAAGCAGGGACATAAAAATTAGGCTAGAAACAACAGCAGAATGGTTTTTTCCTGCCTTCCTTACAGGATTAACCCTATAAAGTGGAAAAAACAAAAGGAGATTTCTTCTAACAACCCGTTCTCCGAACTGCTTAGAAAATTTACTACTGGTTCTGGTGAACCTGCTAGAACTGCTGAGTTTCACCTCTGAGTCCTAGGCAGCAGAAGCTTCTCCCCGAGGGTGAAAACTCTTCATAAGTGTCAGTAAGGATATCTGGCTAGTACAGTCAACTCCATCTGATTACCGTGACTCTATCCCAAATAAGGACTTCAGGATTATAAAAAAGGCAAGTGTTACTAGATAGTCCTCATATATTATGCATTATGCAAAAGCCAAAGCTTTATCAAACATAGTATATTTTTAAAGTAAAATTAACTTACCTATATTTTAAGTGGGAAGTTGGCTTTGGTCTTCTGCCTTGCATCCTGAAAGAAGAGAAAGAGAGAGAGGGATAGAGAGAGAGATCAAATCCCTTCTTTTGCATAGTCAATAGAACAAATAAATAGTAACAATAGTTTTTGCAGAAAAGTCAGAACTATAGAAAAGTTTTGTATTAGATACATTTTTTTACATATACATATATACTGATTATTTGTGTTTCAGAGCCTCCGGTTCCCATTGCACCTCCTCAGCTATCATCAGTTGGTGCAACTTATTTATGGATACAGTTGAATGCCAATTCTATTAATGGAGATGGACCCATCACTGTGAGACAAATAGAATATCGCACCTCAAGTGGAAGCTGGTATGATATACAACCAGTGGATTCGACAAAGTATAAAATTGGACACCTGGATCCTGACACAGAATATGAAATTAGTGTATTGCTCACTAGACCAGGTGAAGGGGGTACTGGATCTCCTGGACCAGCACTTAAAACAAGGACAAAATGTGCCGGTAAGTAAAGAAGTAATTCACAAACTCATCATGTTAGCTGAAATAACTGGATGTTAAAATTCCAGTTCAACTATAAAACATTAAACGTAGCAGTTGCTACCTAGCTAACCTAAGTAGAAATTTTAAATTAGAACACTGTTAATAGTTACTGCTTTCAGTTAAAATGAAGTATATATTTAATACTATAGTATATTATTTTCTATCTTCTTGCAAGTTTGGTTCTGAATATCGTCTCAATACAGGTAGAGAACAAATGTATTTATGCTGTGTATCTTATATTCTGTTGTTTCTTCATAAAGTTACTTCAAGAGAGAAAATTATTGCTGGCTCATCAATAGTAAATTTTCTGAGAGAAAAAAATTCTCTTTAGAGATTCAAAATAAGTACTTAATGGTAGACACCTTTGTTAGTGGTAATTGAAGTTACAGAACGTGATAGTCTTCATTAATAAGACTCTTCATAATGATCAGTAATAGATCTCTAATTCTAAAACCATCCTGATTTTATCTAAACTGAACAAATAGGAAAGGCATAATCAAATCTGATTTCTATACCACTACAAAGGACGCTCTAACAAAACGTGTAAATATGAGAATAATAAAGAAATAATAAATGTAATTTTTGTTTTATTCTCTACTATTGATTTAATTTATTGAAGTCTTTTAGGATATACACCATTATAATTTTTAGAAGCCACCATTTGGCTTATAAAAATATAAATGACAAATTAAAACATTATCAAATAGTATTGTATAATTATATGAATAGCATCATTAATACTGGGAGAAAGCACACATTAAAATCTTTCCCCAAAACATCTTTTACACCTTCCTAAAATCCAGTAGTAAAAGATTTAGTAAAATGTATCTTATGTAGTTTTTGTAAAAGTATATGTCCTAATATCCCTTAACTGCAGGAGAGAACTGCTTAAAAATCAATTTTATTCTTTAGGTGGGTTAAAAAGTTGCTGCAGTTAAACAAAAAGAGTCTCTGAAGAAAAAATAATGTCAATCATAAACAAAACTGATGATTTTTTTTTTAGTCAAACATCTTCTATTATACCTCTAATGGTGAAAGTGAAATTTAATTATCAGAATAGAGTAGAAGTCTTCATTTGCCAAGTGTGATTGTACATACAAGGAATTTGTGTACATTGCATAAGCTCTGCGTGTACATATAAGCAATAAGTGATAATAAGTAATGAAAGTATGTGGGTTTGTGGTTGTTAAGAAATGGTGTCAGTGGCACTTTCTGTGTATTCAACAGTGTGAGGCACAAATTGTTACTAGGTTTGGAAATACATTAGTACCCGGTAGGTATGAAGACAAAAGCAAAAGGTTAAATTAGCATCCACAGCTAAACATTTATCTACTAGCAAAATATTGTTTCCCTGACACGTTTACTATTTTTATTAGTCATAAACTGTGGAGGCCATGCAAGAATAGCATGTGCTTTTCAACTTCTGGGTATAAATTGCAAGATAAATTGTCTTCATTTTGATTATCATATTTGATATGCAATAAACCATATTCACACTGGAACATGCATTTTGCTGCTAAAGTTGTAACTAGTAGTGTAATTAAGACTACTAGTTACTCCAATACTAAAGTACTGTATTAAACCACCATATTTAAGACTGTCCAGCTACAAAACTACCGAGTAAAATTTTAATTAGTGCATGAACTTAATCCCTGTTTTATCCCAATCACAAAATACCAGTTTTGAAGACAAACATTGAGTTTGTTTTATTTAGGATTTGATTTAATTTAATTTCAGTGCCACCCAGCTTCAACTGATTCTGCATTGCTCAGTCTAGAAAGCAGTCTAGACTACATACACAATAATACATGTATAAACAAATCCAACAAAATGGAATCTATCCATCCTATCACAAAGCCAAACAGTCAAATCTTTAGTGAAATTATTTTGAAACAATTACTCTTGTGACAAATAACATGAGGAACAGAAACTATAGTAACAGCCAACCTGATTCCTCCAGTTATTTTATTTCTGTGTACCTTTTTAATTATTAAATAGTTGCAAAGCAGGATTTTGGATTACAACACCTGGCTATCAGTTATGTTATCAGAGGAAAATGGAAAGCATTAGGTTATCTATGCATGAAAAAACGCCAATAAAAACAAAACCTATTGTTGTAAACCAGGGGTGTCAAACTCGTAGCCCATGGGCCAGATGTGTCACGTGCTGGCCATGCCCACACTCATTTTAGTGAAAGAGACAAAGTTGTGATGTATCACGTGACAATAACATGACACCATGAGTTCGAAAGCCCTGTTGTAAACTAATCTTTATATGAAGTAGATTTCTAAAGAACATAGTAAGTCAACATATATTGTATTTTTATTGTTGTTGTTATTTATTTAACTTGAACGAATATGACCAATTTTAGAAGTTGCAGCATCCCAGAATCACTTGCTTGGCAATTATGATCTTCTCTGCTGACTTCCCACAAAGTCAGTGGGTACAGCAGGACATTGCATGTTGCTCTATTAAGTCACATCCCCCCCCCACTGCTTTTTCTCCTGAGGAGTCCCACCAGCCACACTCAACAACAGAATCTAGTACCTATCCCCAATGCCTATAAAACACATTTAAAAAGTCAGAAGTTATTTAACATGCTGCAGTAAGATAATTGCAGATTCAATAAAGAAGAAAATCCTTTGTCTCAAAATATTCCATCAAGTAAAAAGATACATTTTCACATTTTTTTCTAAATCTGGTGCTTTTTGAATGTGATAAGTCAATAGCTACCAGTATTCCAATTGCAATCCTCCCCAGGTCGGTAAAATGAGGATCCAGCTTGTTGGGGGCAATATGCTGACACTGTATACCATTTAGAGAGGATTGTAAAGCACTGTGAAGCAGTATACAAGTCTAAGTCCTATTGCTATTGCTATAAGTTAGAGACTTTGTGTTTCACCAGAATTTTAGAGGGCTTGGGTAAATAATGGAATTTTTTTCTTGTTTTTCAACCCACTTGCTTCCACTAGTGAAGTAAGAGAAAGATTTGCTTTGTTATTGTTTTGAAAAGAAAATCCTGTTCCTTCTTACTAATATGAGAGGTTACAAAATGAGAGGTTGGTTCCATTCTTGAGTTCCTCATATTTCTTAAGGGGTTATTAGAACCAGTAAGCCAAATAATAAAAACTGCTGACTGCAACCAGCCTCACATGGTTTATGCAGGGAGATTCTGTGAAACTTCTCTTACTTGAAGGCACTAATGCTTTTGTTTGCTATCCAGGGTTCTTTGAAATGGTAGGATCCATTGTCCACCAGCATTACAACTTAATGAGCTAGAATGGCTTGGGATCTATTAGGACACCCAATTTGTCCCTTCACTTAATTTCATCTATATAGCATATAAAATAATGACCCAAGCTATGAGAAAGTTATCAGAATTAACAGTGTCATGCCTCTTGAACCATAGCATCTAGTTTGGTGCAGGAACTGAAACCCAGATGAACAAATCTCTAGGAGGGCCGTATCAAAACTTCTCTTGGCCAGGTCTCAATGATACATGCCAGATCTGTATGTCTATCACTAAATAATGGATTGACAGGATTTTATTTCAGACCATCCTGGTGTTACTCAACATTAACTTGAAGCCAGACACTGCCCACAATCCAGCCTCTGGGCCCACAGGAAGAGGAAGCTGAGTAGGAAAAGAAACATTCTCCACAGTGCTGGGGAATAGAATCCAAGCATGGGCGTGGCCATCCATGAGATCATTTAGACTGAGCCAATCAGAGTTTAGCTGCCTGTTGCTGGAAGGATCCAGTTTTTTGGCTCAGTCCAAAAGATCAGTTGATTTTCTTTGGAGCTCCAGGCAATGCTTGGATTCAGGAAGAATTTCAATTAATCATCTGTAAGGTACTGCCTCAAATAATTTAAAGGAGGGGGGGGACACCCTCCGCAGCGCTGCTGCGTCAAATTATAAAAAAAAAAAAAACACCTTTCCCTCATAAGCCCGGGCCCTCGGCCATTGCCCCAAAACGCGAACGGGCGAAAGAGCAGAAGATTGCGAAGATAAGGCCTTTTTTCAAAAAAAAAAAAAAAAAAGCCTCCGAACGGCAAAACCTTCGGCGCGCCGCCCGCGCTAAGCCCTGGGTCCCACGAACATCGAAATAAAGCGATCCTTTATCAAAAGAAGTCGTCCCTACCCGAAGCGGCACCTGAGTGACTGGCTGAGGCCCCTACAAGGCCGAGGACCCTGCCGGCCATTTTGGCATCTTCGTCAGGTTCCCAGGCCGTTTTTTCTTCCCGCCAAGAACTACGGTGGCCATTTTGAGGCCTTGGATCTGATCTAGCTGCCCCCCCCCCCCCACTAACTCCTTTTCTTTAAAGAGGAATGCTCCCCGGACGGGTAGAGCGGCTTTGAGCTCAGTCCCCAACAGCCAGCCTTCTTATAATTTCAAAAAAAAAAAAAAAACGATAAAGGAGAGGAAGCTGTCTCATAGTTGTGCCAGGGCCCTGGCCACAAGGAATCAGCAGGCTGCTCATTAGAAAGAAAAGGAAGAAAAGGAACCTAGTTGGGGACGCGGTTGGCCTTCGGCCCTTGAATCCGCATTTGGCAGTGTGACAGGGTGCAG
>JAEANM010019127.1:0-12445 GCA_017656035.1 Myanophis thanlyinensis | reverse complement strand
TTTAAAGTGATCTTAAATTTGTATTATTGTACTGTTTTATCGGCTGTTCACCGCCCCGAGTCCTTCAGGAGAGGGGCAGTATAGAAATTTAATAAAATTAAAATTATGTGGCTACAAAAGCAGTGGAGACTGAACACTCAAACAGTGAAAATTATAGTACCAACTTCCCCAGAAATGGGCAAAGCCTCAGTCAGAAATATATTTTCTGAGTTTTTCAATGGAGTACAAAAAGTGAACCTGCAAGTTAAATCATAATATGTCTCCAAACATACCGTAAAGGTTCTGGACAGGGGCATTTTCCTTCCAGCATGTCACATACAGCAATGCGGATAGTTTCATGTCGAATGCACTCATTGTAATTTTTACTGTCTCCTGGATGCCTTTCCTACAAAACAACAACTGCTGAGAATCTCTCTACTTAGGATATACAAATATACAGAAAAAGAATTATTTACAATAAACCCCATCACCAATATGATGCCACTATCATGAAAATAAATAATTCAGAAAAAAGCAAAATAAAAATTGGATGCAATAAAATAAATATGTGCCAATATATATTTACAATCATTATAAAGTAGTGTATAATCTTTCATTTATTGTTAGCCACTAAGTCATGTCTGTCTCCACAAACCCATGGGCCATAGCAAGCCAGGCACACCAGTCCTCCAATGTCTCCCAGAGTTTGCTCAAATTTATGTTCATTATTTTTAAAAAGTCCCTCGTCGTTTAGTATCTTACGAAGGCTTCAGAACTCTTTAATAATTCTTTATATCTCTCATAACATAATAGGCTTTAATTATAATTGGGAAGTAGAAATGTAATAGAAAGTCCCAAGTATGAGATTGGAATCTCTATTTAAAAGAATATCTAGGTGCCCAATAGATCTTGCTACTTTGCCAAATTTCTTTGTATTTTGTGACAGATGAGGTCAGACAGGAATTTCCATGGACAATGATGTTTGTGGATAATCTGTAGTGAGAGCAGAGAGCAGGTGGAGGAACATCTGGAAAGGTGGAGGTCTGCTCTGGAAAGAAGAGGAATGAAGGTCAGTCGTAGTAAAACAGAATATATGTGTGTGAATGAGAGGGAAGGAAGTGGAACAGTGAGGTTACGGGGGGCTGAGGTCAAGATGGTACAGGAGTTTAAGTATCTGGGATCAACAGTCCAGTGTGATGGGGAGTGTGGAAAAGAGGTGAAGAGGCAAGTGCAAGTGAGTTGGAATGGGTGGAGAAAGGTGTCAGGAGTGTTGTGTGACAAAAGTATCAGCAAGAATCAAAGGAAAGGCGTACAATACAGTAGTGAGACCAGCTATGCTGTATGGGTTAGAGATTGTAGCAGTGAGGAAAAGACAAGAGGCAGAGATGGAGGTAGCAGAGATGAGGATGTTGAGGTTCTCTTTAGTGACCAGGAAGGACAGGATTAGGAATGAATACAACAGAGGGGCAGCTCAGGTCTGTTGTTTTGGGGACAAGCTCAGAGAGGCCTGATTGAGATGGTTTGGACATGTGCAGAGGAGGGAGAGTGGCCATATTGGTAGAAGGATGTTGGAGATGGCAAGAGGTCAAGAGGAAGACCAAAGAGGAGATATATGGATGTGCTAAAAGAGGACATGAAGTTAATTGGGGAGAGAGTAGAGGATGTCGAGGATAGAGTTGGGTGGAAACAGATGATTCGCTGTGGCAACCCCTAATGGGAACAGCCGAAAGAAGAAGATACTTGTATTTTTTATGTTTGAAAATAGAATGGAGAAATGGTGAAAAAAATGTAGGAAATATTTCCCTCGATACATTTCTATCAGATAATAGTTCAGTATTGAATTGCAACATTAATGATTCCTCAATTCTAAACCCCTTTCCATCCTCCTTTTGGGCAGGGATGTCTTAACATATGGGTCTGATGGGTACTTGCCTGTGGGCCCCATGAGCAAAGGGGACCCATACTAATCTGTGTATGTTAACCCTTCAATGCACCTTGTATCATATAAATACAGCAACATATAGAGTGTTTCAAAAAGAAAGGCCCGGTTTTGAAACATTACATTTATTGATTAAAGTACATTACAATAATGGAACAAAGTGCAAAATATTAATAAAATAACAAAGTTTCAATTAAAAATGCTCTATATGTCCTCCATCAGCAGCACAGATAACATCAAGATAACAGCTAAACTCACACTTTTCGCAAGGTAACTTCTGAGACTGAATTCACTGCTGCTGCTATCAATTACCCAATTGTCCCATTAGCCATGTAATCCGAAATTGGAGTTTCTTACCTGTTCAAAGCCAGGTTCATTGTGATAGGGATTCTCAGTCATTAAAGACTGTATAGATATAAGTACCGAAGAAATGCTCTGTGCAGGACTCCAGGCTGGACCAGTCCATGTGCTGTGAAATAGCAAAAAAAAAAAAGCAAGTCTATTTCCACAGATGCAAACACAAAATTATTTCTTAATGATACATAGGAACTTCAGTGTATTTTGATGTAGTTTGTCACATTTATGAACTCAGCTAAATAAAAAACACATTATGTAGTAGGGGGAAATAGCTCCTGGGATTCAAAGGTGAAAAGGTACTTCAAAGCTTTCAGGGACACATAGGTAATAACTGCTCACAAGTCTTTAAACAGTGGTGCCTTTTACTGGGATCATGTGGCCATTGCAAAAGACATCTAATATATGTAGAGAAAAGATGTCACTTCATTATAAAGAGGTGCAGATGAATGCCATATGAATGCTCCAAGTCGCTCGAGTACCTTTTTCTGCTTGAATGGAAAGCACTGTATCTAGATCCACAAAATGGTAAGTCAGACTGAAGATTGTCAAGACTTAGAAACAAAGAAGAAAAATATTATATTCATGAAGTGTCTAGCAGCATGAAGAACACCACCAATAAAGATCAATATATGTTGTCCAGCAATAATGTCTAGCCTTACACCTATTAACAACTTACTTATAGGCAATAATCAATATAGTAATTTGAGGTAATATAGTCTAATCAGAAAATACTTTTTCTAAGGAAGATTATTGACTATAAGTAAGTTGTCCCAAGTCAGCAGGTAAGGTTAGACCTTAACATGTTATATTCTTCTCTGACTTTTCTGAGCTGTTTGGAATGGATACATTACCACAGATCTGAACTAATTAACAAAATCCTCTGTAATTAGGCCTAAGTCATTCATAGTATCTTAGGGCTGAAAGGACCTCAGATGTCTTCTAGCTCAGCCCCCTGCTCAAGGCTGGAGTTCTTATACCATCCCAGTGAAATGATTGTCCAGTCTATTCTTGAAAACCTCCAGTCATGGAGCGCCCACAACACCAGGGGGCAAGCTATTCCACTCATTAATTGCTCTCAATGTTAAAAAAAATTATCCTTACTTCTAGGTTCGCTCTCTAAGAGCTTCTACCCATTATTTCTTGTTTTGCTCTCTGGTGCCCAAGAGAATAAGCCAATCCCATTTTCTTTGACAATCCTGCTAGACAACTATCATGCTCCCTGCCCAATCCTTCTCTTCAATTGGCTAGTCATACCTATCTTCCTCAATCTTTTGTCATGATTTAGCCGCGGCTAGACACTTTATCATCGTTGCTCTGCAAACTTTCCAGGGTCTCAACATCCTTTTTATATTGTGGTAACTAGTACTAGATGTATATTCCAAGTGTGGCCTGCAGGATCCAATCTAGGTCGGACACCAAAACCAGAGGTTTAGTCTTCTGAGCTTTCGGTCTCGTGCTGTAGCCCATTCTCGGGGAATGTGAACACATTCCGACAGAGAGAAGTTCCCTGACTCCCACACAAAAGCTTGGAAGACCCAGATCAAATCCTGCAACATTATCCTGGGACATATATATTTACCTTCCTTCACAAGTGTGGTCTCACAAGCACAGTGTAAAGTGGTATCACTTTTCATTGTCTTGGTGCCATTGATGCAGCCTAGGACTCCAATGGCTTTTTCAGCAGCTGCAGCACATTGCTGGCTCATACTTAAATATTGATCTACTAGGTCACCTCCCACCCTCTCACTGTTACTACTGTTAAGCCAGGTACCATTTTTCTATACCTGTGCATTTGGGTTTTCCTACCTAACTGCAGGATCTTACTTTTCTCACCACAGAATTGCATCTTACTTTTCTCACCACAGAATTGGTATAGATCCAATGTTCAAGTCTGCAAAGATCCTTCTGGATCTTGAGCCTAGCTTCTAAAGTATTGGTATTCACCCCAGCTTGGAGTTGTCTGCAAATAAGTTCCTCTTCCATCCCCTCATCTGATCATTTATGAAGATGTTTAAGAGTACTGGACCAGGGGTGAAATCCAACCGGGATTCCTACTGGTTCGGTGCGCACGCATGTGCGCCAATCGCACTACAGCGTGGCACTTTAAGCGACTTTTAGAGGCTCCAGAGGCAGCAGGGATCATCAAGAAGGCTCTGCAGACACTCAAAACAGCTGATTTAGGTGAGTAAAAAAAAAAGGAATGCGTATAAGTAAGAATAGGAGCTCGGGTGGGTGGGCGGGGCTCGGGTGGGTGGGCAGGGCCAATTTCAAACCTCTACTCCCAGTTCTGCCAAACCGGCTAGAACCGGCTGAATTTCACCTCTGTCCTGGACCCAAGATCAACCCTTGAAATACCTCACTGCATGCTTCCCTCCATGTAAATGTAGTTCCATTGAAGATTGCCTACTAAGTGTGATTGATCAACCAATTGCAAATACATCTGATGTTGATACTATCTATCCCCTATCTTACCAAGAAGTAGGTTGTGCTCTAGTTTGTTAAATGCCTTGCTGAAGGCTCACAGCACATGGCTGATCCGCTAATTTAGTTACTTGATCAAAAAAGGCATTCTGGCTTCTACTAATTACTTCATTTGTTTCTAGATATTTACAAATCCTCTGCCTGATCATCTTTTGCAGGATTTCCCCAAATACTGATGTCAAGTTGACTGGCCTATAATTTTCTGGATCCATTCCCTCCTTTTTTTTAATACATCAGAAATGTATCAGCTCTTTTCCAGTATTCTGGTATTTCTCCTATACTACATGATCTTTGAAAGACTATACTGTATTCAATGGCTCCGAACTTACATCTACCATAATCTAGAACTCCTCCTCCTCCTCCTCCTCATCCAGAGAAGGATGGGCGTCAAAAGGTAAGCTCATAATTTTCTAAAATTATTTCTAAAATATCTGCACTCTCTCACTTGTCAGCACCGTTCCATCTGTATCTTTAATCACACTTATCTGTTGCATATCCTTTCCATCTCTCTGTCTCGCTAATCTATACAAGTCCTTCTCATCTTCCCTCATTTCTAATCTGGCATACAACTCATCATATGCTTTCTGTTTGGCCATTGCCACATCCCGCTTCACTCTATGGTGCAATTTTTTGTAATCCTGTCTACTGTCTTCTGTCTTTTCTACATACCACTTCTTTTTAGCTAGCCTCTTCCTCTGGATGCTGTACTGTACATCCTCATTCCACCACCATGTTTCCTTACTTTTTTCCTCCTTCCAGATGACACACCTAGCACCTTCCTACCTGTCTCCCTGATCACTTCTGCTGTAGTTTCCCAGTCATCTGGGAGTTCTTCCTGACCACCCAAAGCCTGTCTCAACTTCTATCTGAATTCCTCACAACATTCTTCCTTTTGCAACTTCCACCACTTGGTTGTCTTCTCTATCTTTCCTCTCCTCTTCGTCCTGACTGTCAGAGTCATCCTACACACCATCATCCGATGCTGTCTGGCTACACTCTTTCCTACCACCACTTTGCAGTCACTAATCTCTCTTAGATTGCCTCGTCTACATAGAATGTAGTCTACCTGCATACTCCTACCTGCTTACTCCTACCTCCACTCTTCTATGTAACTCTATGTTCCTCCCTCTTCTGGAAATAGGTGTTAACTACAGCCATTTCTATCCTCTTAGCAAAGTCCACCACCATCTGTCCTTCCTTTCTTTAACACCAAACTTTCCCATCACCTCCTCATTGCCTTTGTTCCCCTCACCCATGTGCCCGCTGAAATCTGCCCCAATCACCACTCTCTCCCCCCTCTGGGAACATTCTCCATCACCTCATCTAACTCACTCCAGAATTTCTCCTCTTCTAACTCACACTCTACTTGTGGAACATAACCACTGACTACATTCAACATTACCCCTTCAATTTCCAGCTTCAAACTGATCCTGTCTGACACTCTTTTCACCTCTAAAACATTCCTCAAGAGCTCCTCTTTCAGGATCATTCCTACCATCCATTTATCTTCCTATCTGCACCATAATAAAACAGTTTGTATCCCCACTGTATCCAGTGCTACGTGTTTTACTATTCTTCCACCTGGTCTCCTGCATACACAGTATATCTACCTTCATTCTCTCCATCATGTTTGCCAGCTCTCTACCTTTCCCTGTCATTGTGCCAACATTAAGCATACCAATTCTCAGGCCTATACTCTTGCCTTTCTTCTCCTCTGTCTACGATCTTTCTGCCTCCTCTCCTCCTTTGACCAACAGTAGTCCAATTTCTGCCAGTACTCTGTAGGTTAACAGCACTGGTGGCAGTCGTTGTTAACCCAGGACTCAACCGATCCGGTATAGCATTAACGCTGGTGATTCGCATATTTAGATTTGGCATGTTTTTATGCTGGATACCCTTCCTGATGCAATCCTCTCTATTTCCAGGCTTGGAACTGGCACAGAAGTCACTGGCTTGCAACCCCTGTGTCTAGATATCAAATCTAGAATTGCCAGTTATCAACTCACTGTAGAGATTAGATTGGATATGCAATCTCACACAAGTACCATAATATATGCTAATGTTCTGAGTGGGTACAGAATTCAATATTTTAATAAGCATTAGCTAGAGGGTATAGAATTCAATATTTTAATAATCATTAGCTAGAATGCTTTTGTTTTTTATGATACAATAGTACAAAAACTGGCTGGGGCACTGTAGAAAATACACAATGGTCAGCACATAAGTAAACAAAGATTACATATATAGGGTTTTGAGTCATTACACCATTTCTAAGCACAGTCTATTAGAGACCCTATCTCCCTAAAATTATCCTTAGCAGAAATTTCACTATCTAAAGTTATGATCAAGTCCTTGATGAGATATGCTGCCAAGTCATCCCAAGGTGTTATTGTTTATATCCTTTGTCTCTTAAGTGTAAAAAACAAGTACTGAAAGTCTCTAAGAGTGGGATATGGAGAGCCCCTAGTTCTTTTGACAACTTACTGTCAAAAACCATTTTAGATGAAAAGTAACAGTTTATAGGATTTCTTAAAGGGAAACATGGAGGATCAGGTAACAGTCCCAGACAGGCAGCAGTGTTAAAGGTAGCCAAGGCAATCATATGTCTAGGATAGCAGTCCACAATCCTATGTGGGGTAGGTGTGGTCTATTTCTTGATCCATCTGGATACTATAGTAATTCAAAATTTGCAGCCCAACTGGAATGCTGAACTCTGTTTTTTCACATGAATTTGAACAAAATTCAAACAAAGACTAAATTCAGCACAATTATAAAAGTTGGCTCTAGGCACAGAATATCTGTGTCTTATTGGATGTGCAAAGCTTTTTCTTACATCAATTTTTGACATTCCTTTGGCTAAATTTACAGCTCTTAGGAATGCTGCTTTCCACACTAGATGTTTTATGGCACAAGGATTGTTCTGGGCTCCAACTTAATTCGGAATCCTAAGGTTTGTGGATTGATATATTCTATTTCATATAACAAAACAGTTTTAAAAAAGGCTTACAAATGTACCTATGCTTGTGAGTTAATAAACACTCTACACAAAGTAATTACAGGTAATCCTCATTGAGCAACTGTTCGAAGTTACAATGGTCCTGAATGAGGATACTTGTGACCAGATATGACTGTCATGCAATCACGATTCTGGAGGCTGGTAACCAGCTAACAATTATGTTATCACGGTAGCCTACAATCACGACTGCCATCTGCAACCTGTCAGCTTCTCACAAGTAAAGGCAATGAAAGCCAGCAGGTGGTCACAAATGGTGACCATGTGACATCATGCCTAACGATCAGGTGAGATTTGCCTGAAACAGCAAATGGAACTGCCCTTGGGAGTGTGGTCATCTGATATTGCACTTTATGACCATGTCGCTTAGCAAGGGAGTATCAAAGTACTAATTAAAGTGGTTAACCAAGTACTGCCTGTAGTTAACTTTGGAATATTCAAACAAAGTTTCTCTAGCTATACCTTGTTTGTTTGAAACTGATACAGACGTGGCATTGATAGAAGAGGTTATAACAGCAACCACTTTTGATTCCTTTATCTCTAAATCTTTAAAAAAAGAAAACAAACAGCATTGAAGCATCCAAAGAAGCCTTCTCCTCTACTGGACCCACACAAAGCCAAGTAACTAGAAACAAATAGATGGCATACAGGACTATAGAGCAATCTCTTGAAGTAATTTCTTTGTTTTCAAACAGTACACATGTATTTTTTGTTAAGTGTGCACTTTCTTTCTATATGTATAGACACCAAACACATACATACATTCCAATAAACATACAAAAGTTTTACAGTATTTATTGCTGGGTTGGGGGAAAAAAACCCAGCAGCCTAGAAAGTTAAAAGAAGCACCACTGACCCCATGTACTACTATGTCTGGCATAAGACTGGGGGTGCACAAAGCTGATCAAAGGCTGTAGAAAAAAAGTATGCAAATTGAATTGCTCCAAATCTGCCTCTTTGTTAAAAGATGAGAAACAGCAGCTTGTGGCTAGGGATGGCTTGCAGTTATGTGGTTGATTTTTCCCCATTGTGCTGTAATTCTCATGCTTCCTATTCTGCCCTATTCTTTTGAAAAATACACGTTCACATATGGTCCTTGAGAAAAATAAATTGCGTATAAAAAGAAACTGCACAACTTTCCAAAGCACCCACCTGGGCTTCCCCTGGAAAAGAGCTTGAGCTGAATGAGTCCTTACCCTAGAATACTGAGGCAGACCTTCCCATTTCGGTAGAAGTTAGGGTTAAACCTCACTGTATTATTCCCAGTTGTCATCAGTTTGACCCGCGGCGGATGGATAGGATAATCTGGAGGACAGCGAAACAGGAACAAGAAGAAACCCCCTTCGTAAGGCGTGTCAAAGGGGCCTGTGATCAACGCATGAATCTGCAAGAGAAAAGCCCAGGCTTGCGCAAATACTTCTGATGGAAGCATCAGTGGCAGCACCTGCCCAGTGCCAGCAGCTGCAGACACAAGTCAGGGGAGGCAGAGAAGGTTCTCTGCAAGCAGTCAGAAAAAAAACTCAAACACTTCTTTAAATGGTACAAGTCTCAGATTTCATTACTACTTACTTAGTTGAAGCGGTGAAAAATACTACTGCTTTGCAATGCAGTGGAGAATTCTGTAACAGCTTCTCCATCTTCTATTTTTCTTAGAGGTAATCCTTAGCTTACAACTATTCATTTGGCGACTGTTCAAGTTACAACAGCACTAAAGAAGAAGACTTACAACCCATGCCAGAAGTTATGGCAGTTGCAGCACCCTCAGTCATGATTAACACCAGGATACTTTGCAGCCCATATGTGCTTACAATTGCAAGAGCACTGCAACTTCCCCCCTTGCCTACCTCATCTATACTGTTTTGGCCCTCTGCCACCCAGCACTCTGTCACCCCTGCTGACCTTTACCCTTTACCCTCTTTTTGCTCTCCCTTTTGAGACATGGCTAGCCTGCCTGCTGGACCAGATTGGAGCTGGCTTCATATTGCAAAAAAGAAGGCAAAGGCTCTTTTCCTTTTTTGCAGCCAGCCCCAGCCTAGCCCAGCCCAGCCAGCAGTAGGAACAAGGAGGAGGTGTGGCAGAACGAAGGGTAGTCGGGATCTCAAAGTTTAGGATGGCAAAGACAACTGAGAATGGGCTGGGGTGTCTGCGGCTTTCCAAAGCATGGCAAGCAGCTCGAAACCCATGCAGTCCTGGGGTTGCTTGCCACCATGAAAAACAAGGTGCAGGGAGGCCAAAAGGGCAGAAATGGAGGGAGGATAGGTGGTTATAGTAAGTAGAGGCATTCCCTTACCTTACTCAGAACTGGGAGGGCAAGCCTGAAATGGATTGGAGTGATCCTCTGCTAACAAGGGTAAAATTTGCTTAACAATGGCAAAAGGAATTACTAGGATTACAGTTGAAGTCACATGACATTTCACTTTATGATTGTATTGCTCAGTGACCAGAATTCCCAACTGTGGTCCTAAGTCTAGGACTGCCTGTAATTAAATTAAACCAATAATTTTGATCTTTCAAGCCCTAAATGGATTGGGAACATGTGACTGCAACTGCCCTATGTGCTCTAAATTTTGCTTGGAAATAATATTATCTAATAAGATGATCATTGCAAAGCCTTAGCTTCTGGCTGCATTAGGACCATTCTGAGGAACATTGCCTCACTGGGTTGCTTACAGGGACTCCACTGAGGTCTGATGTTGAAATATTAAGGGTCATTTCTATTAAGTTAACCCGGCAAGACTTTACCATGAAAAAGCAATGTTTTAATTTTTATCAGTTGCGTTGGAAATCTTTCTGAATGAAAAATGGGACAATATATTTTTAAAGTAATAAAACATTTATTTAAATTCCAAGTTTCCTTGAAAATCCAAATGCTTATTAAAATGTCACAATTTCATATGGGATGTCTCAATGAAAATTTCAATTTCCAAGGGATCCTTAGGATATAACCCTATTTTCCCAAAATTAAAACCTAGCATGTTTTTACACATGTACCTAATATAAGCCCTACCCACCCACCCACCCCAATAAGTCCTACTTAAGTGCCTATGCAGCCAGCCAGCTAGCCAGCCAGCCATTCCATTTGGTTGCTTGCAGTACCGCTGAAATGAGGTGAGGCAGGGGTGGTGGGTTGTTGGAGCTGCCCCAAGCACCCTGCACCGGCTTACCTTAGGCCCTCACAGCCAGGCCATCCATGCCCCAACTACCTTGTGGCTGTGGCACTGGTGTGTTGCTTGGCTTCCTGATCCATTGCGGCTGTGAGTAAGTATGGCTGTGGCCATACAGGGTCCTGCTGGATGGGGCTACTGAAACCACCACTGCAAGGCAGGTGTCGGAAGGGTCAGTGGCCTGGCTGCGGGGGCTCTGAGGTAAGATGGTGCACAGGGCAATTCCTCGCAGTGGCGGCACTAGTGTGCCACATGGCCTCTGGTCCTGCCGTGAGCAAGCAGAAGTGGGCCTACCTTATATGGGGGGGAGGGGAGACTTCTCCCAAAAATAAGCCCTAGTCCTTACTTCTGAGCCCAGAAGTTCAGTCTTCTGAGCCCAGAAGTAAGGAAAATAAGACACGGTCTTATTTTCAGGAAAACACAGCAATATCAACTTTGGATTGACACCCTATTCAATTGTAAGATCCATTATTATAACTGACTGGTAAACTGATCATTATTTGACTCTAGATACCCTTAAAATTGTATGACTGGTAACTAAAAAAATAATAATGTCAGCAAAGGTTAGACTGAGGCTTGCTATCTGTCCTTAGTCTTACAGCATTTGCGGGAGAAACCCACAGATGGAGCATTTTTTAAAACTAGTCATCTGTTATAGCTGCAGGCATGTCAAAATAAGAATACTTTCACTAATGCTGAAACTCAGTGTCCAGTTCTTAAAACAAAGGACTGTAACAACTTTTCCACTCTAATTCATAATCTTGTTAGAAAATATAGGCTCATCAAACATTGTTAGCCAAATTTTCCTCCTGGGCATTTTTGAAGGGAAAAATGGGATAGAGACTATGTACATCAAAGAACGTTTGGAGTGAAAGGCAAAACACAATAAATAAGTGCTACTCACTTAGATTTACCATTACTTATTTTATTTTACATATTTATTATTCTAAGCGAATCAGATTCACAGGTTATTTTCTTTGCAGTTCTAATGGCAGTGCTTAGATAAAATTGATAAAATTTGATCTGCCACATGGCTTAATCTGGTAGAACAGAACAGAACAGACCAGAACAGAACAGAACAGAACAGAACAGAACAAGCATTAGCAATAG
This sequence comes from Myanophis thanlyinensis, assembly GCA_017656035.1. NCBI lineage: Eukaryota > Metazoa > Chordata > Lepidosauria > Squamata > Homalopsidae > Myanophis > Myanophis thanlyinensis. The sequence goes on along the minus strand of JAEANM010019127.1, from coordinate 402 downwards.
CAGACTTATATAGCACTTCACAGTGCTTTACAGCCTTCTCTAAGCAGTTTACAGAGTTGTTTTATTGCCCCCAACAATCTGGGTCCTAATTTTACTGACCTCAGAAGGATGTAAGGCTGAGTCAACTTTGTGCCAATCAGGATTGAACTGCTGAACTGCTGGCAATTGGCAGTCAGCAGAATTAGCCTGTAATACTGTATTTTAACCACTGCACCCCCATGGTGCATAGCATAGCATAGCGTAGCATGGCGTGGCGTAGCGTAGCATAGCGTGGCGTAGCGTAGTGTAGAGTGGTGTGACATAGCCTAGCCTAGCCTAGCCTAGCCTAGCCTAGCCTAGCCTAGCCTAGCAGAATAGAATAGAATAGAATCGAATCGAATAGAATAGAATAGACTAGAATAG
>JAEANM010019126.1:0-12446 GCA_017656035.1 Myanophis thanlyinensis | reverse complement strand
TTAATAAGATGTTTCAGTCCTGTTTCTTCTTTGCTTGCGGAGAGGCAATTCTCAGATCTGTGACGATGACTGAGTAAAAACTGGGACAGGAGGGCGGGCCTTGTCCTTTTTGTACTTTTTACTCAGTCATGTGATCTGTGAATGAGGGGTATTCTTCCCAATCTGTGGATTGCCTCTTCACAATCAATGGAGAAACTGACAGCCTCTTCTAGCCTTGTGCAAGATTGGGGTATTTAGTTTGAGAATGACAAAATCCTGTAAGATTTCAGTAAGACCTTATAATGTTTTGCCTCTTTTTTTATTTAGAAGGGCTGGAGTAGCTGTAGGAAATATATTAGAGATCCTCATGCCCCAAAATGCAGCATTCTGGAATTCTAAACCAAAGCAAACCAATAACTGATCTGCAAGATTAATGTATTACAGATACACTGCAAAAAGAAGCTATATTATTGATAGTTGTCTTCAAATATCTGAAATTCACTCACATTGTGGAAGGTTCAGACCAGAGGTGAAATTCAGCAGGCTCCAGCAGGTTTGCTAGAACTGGTAGTAAATTTTGTAAGCAGTTCAGAGAACCAGTTGTTAGAAGAAATCTCCTTTTCTTTTTTTTCTACTTTACAAGGTTAATCCTGTAAGGAAGGCAGGAAAGAAACATTCTGGTGTTGTTTCTAGCTTCATCTTTATTGCCCTACTGACAGAAACTGCCCACCCAGTCACATGACCCCCCAGCCACACCCACCAAGCCACACCCACAGAACCAGTAGTAAAAAAATATGAATTCTACCACTGGTTCACACTTGTTCTCTCTTGCTCCAACTTGTAAGGGTGTACCTAATGGGATGAAACTTCAAGGACAGATTAGACATTAGAGGAACTACTTGACAACAAGAGCTGTCTCAATTAGTGGAACAGGTTACCTCACACAGTGGTTTCTGGCCCCTTACTGAAGGTTTTCAAACATGGATAGCCATTTATCAGGCATGGTATAGTGAATGTTGAAGGGAGTGGAGTTGATCACCTCTTAAGTCGCTTCCCACTCTATGGGTCTGTCATTGTTTTTTGGTACTGGTTTCTAAAATGGCAACAAAAATCTATCCTCCTGAATGTTTTCAATGGAATAGTGGTGAGCTTCCAATGTCCTTCCAATATCAACCCCAAAATGAAGGCATTTATTGGTTGCCTTTTTGTCTTCTTAACTGATTTGTTGCTGTTGCTATTGAAGGACAACATGCAGAGCACGGCTTCTAGACTTATTTGTAATTCCTTTACAACAAGGGAACATATTGGAAATGTTTGTATTTTTATCTATGTAATTAATATGTTTGGTATACAGGCTTTATTCCCAAGAATTACTCAGAGTGTTGCCTTTGTGTGTGTATAGCTACAGTATGTGATTGAAGATCTAAACTGGGTGGATATATATTGTTGGCTATGTGTGGCTGGAAGAATGTGCTCTCTGCTCTCCTCTCATGTTGCATCTGCTTATTTTTGAGCATGTATAGGCACTAAGAAGTCCATGGCAGAATATATCTACTCTTTCCTTGACCACCTGATGGAAAGGAATTCTGGCTTAGAGTGAAAAGGTCAACATGAAAGGGATTCTGGCTTAGAAAGAAATGTTGAGAGATATAATAATAGCGCTGCAGTATTTAAGAGGTTGTCATAAAGATGAGGGGGAATTATTTTCCAAAAGGCATCAGAAGGCAAGAGAAGAACCAATGGATGGAAACTAATCAAGGAGAAAAGCAATCTAGAACTAAGGATGTCTATGGAGACATGGTTTTCCCAAAAGTTTTTCAAAAGGCAACTGGACTTTGTTTTTTTTTTCTTGAAGACATTTCACTTCTCATCTAAGAAACTTCTTCATGAGAGTCCCACTTTTTGGACTAAGAGTAAGGAAAGATTTCCTTACAGTGAGAACAATCAACCAGTGGAATGGATTGCCTTCAGAAGTTGTGGGTGTCCCATCATTGGAGGCTTTCAAGAAGAGACTGGACAGCCATTTGTCTAAACTCTCCTTCTCTGGAAAGCTATTTCTATAGACTCTCCTTCTCTAACAGTGGGTTGGATTAGATGACCTCCAAGTCCCTTTCAAGTATTCTCTTCTATTCTATTCTATTCTATTCCTGCAAGCTCTGGTCAGAATTGAGCATATTCAAGTTCATTTGTCCTTCTCTTCCTCCTGTTTGCTGGCTTCTTCTCCCAGACCAAAGAAGAGAAAGTCAGAATGATTTCATTCCATTCTGTCTAGTGTTCCTCACTCTTAACAACTTTAAGCATATGGATTTTTGAAGATGAGGATTTATTGGGCTTGTATTTGAGGTTTTATTTCTGTACGCTACCTGGAGTCGCTGTGAGTGAGTTGGGCAGCCACATAAATGTTCTTAATAAATAAATAATACTCTTAGAATTTTGCAGAACATACAGTCACAAACTTTTTACATAATTTATTCCCAATATTATGTTGGATTGGTGAGTAAATTCAGAAGGGTTTTAACTATATTTACTGCGTTTGACTTCTTTCCTTGGGGCTATAGAATTGATTAATAATGATAGTAATAATAAATTTGAAAATATACCACATTAGTAGACACCACCACTATTGCTCATAATATAATTTGCAACAGAAAAAAAAATGATTTCAATCATATCTTGTTCCCAAACTCCAGTTAAATTTGTCCACTCTTTCATTATAAGTAGAATAAGTTTTGAATGTTCACAAAAGATGATTTATATTCTTCCCAGTTCCTCAGAATTAAACCTGTGCATTAGACTGAAAAGTAAAATTATGTCCTAAATGTGCAGATTAAATTTCATTGCTTTCCTACAATGAGTATGGCAGATATTGGATTACACTCCAATATAAATCTGCAAACAAGAAGAAAGTTAATTTAAGGGCTCACTGTTAAACCACTAGCTCTTTATTTCCATGTGGCTGGCTCAGGTTTTCTGTAGACATTGGCTAGATAACCACAAGGTTTGCCTTATACAAAAAAAAAATCTTGTATCTCTTCCTAATCTTCTGACATATCTCTTCTTCACTCAATAATGCACTGATAAAAGCCGACACAGGTTTTGTGGGTTGTATCTATGCCAGTAAGTAACTTACATTTCTTCTCTGCACTTTCCTCATGTGAGTCCATAGCAGAATGGCAAATTCTAATCCTGAAGTACGGTAAATCTATTTAGACAGCTAGATAGAAATAATTCTTTATTGGCCACGTGTGATTGGACACACAAGGAGTTTGTCTCTGGTGCATATGCGCTCAGTGTACATAAAAGAAAATGGTACATACGTCAGGAACCATAAGATACAACACTTAATGATTGTCATGGGGTACAAATAATTAGTCAAATCATACTAGGAAACAATAATCAGTATAAATTGTAAGGACACAAGCAACAAGTTATAGTCATAGTGGGAGGGGATGGGTGATGGAATGATGAGGAGAATAATAGTAATGCAGACTTAGTAAATAGTTTGACAGTGTTGAGGGAATTATTTGTTTAGCAGAGTGATGGCATTCGGGCAAAAACTGTCCTTGTGTCTAGTTGTTCCTGTGTGCAGTGCCCTATAGCATCATTTTGAGGGTAGGAGTTGAAACAATTTGTGTCCAGGATGTGAAGGGTCTGCAAATATTTTCCCAGCCCTCTTTTTGACTCGTGCAGTATACAGATCCTCAGTGGAAGGCAGGTTGGTAGTAATTGCTTTTTTTTTTTATGCAGTTCTAATTATCCTTTGTAGTCTGTGTCTGTCTTGTGTTGCAGAACCAAACCAGACAGTTGTAGAAATGCAGATGACCGACTCAGTAATTCCTCTGTAGAACTGCATCAGCAGCTCCTTGGGCAGTTTGAGCTTTCTGAGTTGGTGCAGAAAGAATATTCTTTATTGTGCTTTTTTAATGTTTTTGATGTTAGATGTCCATTTCAGATCTTGAGATATGATAGAACCTAGAAATTTGAAGGTCTCTAGTCTTGATATAGTTAATACTGTGGACACTTAAAAAGTGTTTCGTTATAAATACTAATTTTATTCTTTTGATTCCAGCAACAAAGCCATTTCCAAAGCTAATCACTCAAGTTCATTGTTGTATACCAGCAGCAAGCATCTCTACAGAAGGTGTTAATTCTGGAAAAAGTCGAAGGGATGAAGAGGATGACCATCAGCAAAGTGAATTGAGTCAGTTACAATTATAGAACATAAAACTGGAACACCCGGAAGACCAGATTAGGGACAGATGGAGAAAATTCATCTAAGTGGTTGTTACAAGAATCACTTGATAACATATAATCAATCCATCAATCAGCAGCATGCAATTGTGGATATCTTTTGCTGATCCTTTCTACAATTTTTCCTGACCCTCAAAAAATCCCTTTCTTCTTGCCCAATTTCTTTCTCATTTTCCCCCAAGACAGAGCAGAAACAAAGAAAAGGAGAACAAAGTGATTGCAAAGTAATCAGATGAACTGATAGCAGGAGTCCATTTCTGATCATTTTATCACTTCTGTTACCGTGAAAACCTAAAAGATATAGAGGTGTATTTCATCTTGAGCTCCAGAAAGCTGAGGTTTAACCTCCCACAGAGCTGAACGAGAAGAGAGTTAGTTTAACCTTATGGCATGTTCTGTCTATGACTAACACAGCTGACTCCTTCCTGATGGTCTTGCAATGCACAGACCTCCTGATTTAATATACCATGGGGAAAGCACCATCCTGTGTATTTCTCTTCTTCCCTGTTCCTAGACAGACCTTTGCTTTTAGTAACATGACTGTAACTTCGACTGTCTCACATTTTTCACATTTTTGTGCTTTACTATAGCACAAACAGCTAACGGGGAAATAATCCCTCTGGGGGACAATGCATCATGTTGCACCAACCTATCAGATAACTAATTTCTCATTGTTCTTTGGTGATTAAAATTATGTATTTGAAATGGACTGGCATCTCTAACCAGTTATATGATGGTGGGGCAGTGGTTAAAAGCAGTATTGCAGGAAAACTCTGCCCACAGCCTCGGGTTTGATTCTGACAGAGATCAAGGTTGACTCAGCCTTCTATCCTTGCAAAGTCTATAAAATGAGAAGTTAGATTGTTGGGGACAACATGCAGATAATGCTCTATATTGTAAGCCTACCAGGTTTACCGAGAATGCTGTAAAGCACTATGAGGCAGCATACTAAACGTTGTTGCTATTGCTTTAAAAAAAAGTTATGCAGTTTGACCCTTATTAATTAACTTTAAAATCAATTGCATAATCATTAAATCCTTGATAATTTTAATACATTTGTATAGAATTTTTTTGCAGGTACCCATTTAATTTCTAGACCGATTCCTGCATGTACTGTTCTGAAACATTATCAGAACATCACTCATAGAGGAAAAAAAAAGAATGAAAGGGAAGATATTTATGCAAGAGCATGTATTCCCCTGGTCACACTGGAGAAGGTTAATGTGGGATATCTATCCAGCCACAGAAGCATATGGATATGTGGTGTTATGAGCACAGGATGAGGAAAGCATGTGGAAATGAAATCTGTCTGCATCAGTAATGGTGAACAATGTCTCAATGATGAAACATATATAGACAGGAAATGTCTCTGGGGTGTTACCAACAGATGTGAAAAAGTAGGAAATTGCTGTTTTTTTCCTCCATCAATTGCCCATTATATCTGTTCCTGACTTTTTAAGGCACCATCTGTCCTTCAAAGCTAAGCTCACCTGAATTAATTTTTAGTTCTGTAAAACCAATAAAAAGAAGAGGTGATTCTAATGATAAGAATCTGTTATTACCAAAGTTTTGGTGCTTCTTTTTGGGCAAACTGAAGAACGAATGGTGAAATAGTTAAGACTGATTTTTTTTTAAAAAAAATAGTTTGCATGGAACATTAGGACAATATTCAATTCAGGGGACTTCTGTAAGAGCCACCATCTTCTTTCAATGAGAGGCAAGACCGTAGCATTTAGAGCAGGAAAGTGTTGATCAAGTGTGACTTCTAGGAAAGTGCCTTGTTATGCTAACCCTGATTATGCTACCTGGATCATTTGATTTACGATTTCTTTGAAATGTTTCAATTAAAAAGATTTTCTGTTTAATTTCACAAGAGAGAGAAAACAAAGGGAGAAATGACACCTTCCATGGTTTGCTAATAAACGAGTACCAAAGAACATTTTGATTGGGTAAGCAGAAGCCATCGTTCCAGTTACGTCATAAGGATTAAAGCACCCAGTCATTTGTGAGCATTTAGGATTGAAAAGAGCATTGTTTTCTGAAATAAAAAAATAAAAGAAACATTTTAAAGAAAAACATGTCAGAATGGGTATGGGTAAGATAAAGTTCACAGTGTTTTTCCAAGACTGGGATTCAATATTTATTTTGTTCTTGAAGGCTATCCACAATGTATGGAATGGTTTTTCTGCTAATTCTGGTTTCTAAAAGGGAAGCTTTTGACAGTTAAGGCTTATTGCAGATTATTAGCAATATATTTGGAAAAGGCAAATTTAAAATGAAAAATACCAGTGGTGAAATGCAGCCTGGTCGCATCAGATCTTCCAAACTGGTAGCGGTGATTTGAATTTGGCCCTGCCTAGCTGCCCCTGCTCTTTCCTGTCCTATAGCAGCTTGTTTTTTTTCCCTTACCTTAATCAGCATGGATCAGCTGTTTGTCACACCTCCGCAGCCTTCCTAGTCATCTTGGCTGCCTTTGGTGAGTGTAAATTATGGTTTTAGAAACCACACGGCAGCGTGGTTGCCGCACACATGCACCAAACCAGTAGCAAAACCGGTTGGATTCCACCACTGAAAAATACCCATTTCAAGCCGTGCAACAGTACTACAAAACCCATATTGCAAGTGTTTCGAAGTCCAACCTTACACGACCCTCAAAAGGCAGCTGGGATTTTTCCCCCCTTCCTATCTTCTAGTCTGTGTTGGCTACATGTTCTGAGAGTAAGGGGGAAAAAAATCATAATTAGGTCTGAAATTAGAACTTAGAACTTTGACCAAAGGACAACTGGGATCAGTAGGGAAAAGTGGCAGGGAAAGCCCAAGCAAAGAACCGTTTCATGTCCTGGGGGAGTTTTACCTTTTCTGCCTCTTGTTCTGATTATATTTGTTTTGTTGACTGGTGCTTAGTAGCACTTACATAGAGATCTAAGAATCTTAAATTTGGCTCAGCTATCTTTTTTTTTTTTTTTAGCTGGTCTCATTTATTAAAATAAAATTCCTTGGCTACTCCAGTGCAATATTAGCACTGCATACTCCAAAGACACTTGGAATTCACTGCCTTAGTTGGGAGAGTACAGAAATGGCCTTGAAAGTAGGCAGCAGCCATTACCAAAGTGTTAACCGAGCCCTGAAAGACAGGAAAGAGCAACGAAGAAACTCAAGAGTGGCTCACCTTGTATCACTTGAGTATAAGAGGAAGGGAAAGAGAAACTCTGCCAGGCTTTCAAGATTCTGTTATTATACCTACATTAATAGTTTTAATATTTCTTACAATGTCTCCTTTCCGACCTGCCACCGCCCCCTTGAAGAGCTGACATTCTGGTTAAAAGGAGAAAGGAGAACTGTTCATTTAAAAATACAGTTGTACAGAAGAGAAATTTCTTGTTATACCTCATCCAAAGCTATATCATTTCAAAGAAAGATTAAAACTTAATAGTGTTACGGATACAGTGAAATATTTTTCAACTAGGTTTTTTTTAGAAACTCCGTTGTTATGTGAATTTGTGACTCGTTTAATTCCCTGTAAATGCATTCCTCCTAAAATGCTATAGTACTCCTATTTTTTTAAAATACATTTATCTGTATGTTTTAGAAAATTATAGAAAAATGAAGGGTTCAATCTAAAAGGACTGTGTAAATGGCAGAACAATCTCTTCTTTTCAGTCACTTATAGACAAGTACAAATAGCTGTATTTGAGTGCCAATTAGTGTATATAGCTATGACTTATTATACTTGAAGTTGTTACTCGGAGGCTCGTAAAAACTAATAAATGCAATCCCGGTGCATTTTATGAAAGTAAATCCCATAAAAATAAACAATGATCTTCATAAAGCAGGTAAATTTGTTGAAAAGTACATTTATCAACTGGTAACTGCCATATCTGAATTAGACATCAAAAAACAGCCAGCAATTTTTCTGATGAAGAGCTGAGCATGGTAATTTAGATTCAGATATATTAAAAAAAATTATCATACAGGTGAGGATGACAGATTGAAGCAATTGGGGAAGTCTTAAGAAAATACTCAGGAGGACTCTGAGAAGAAACAGCTTGGAAGTGAAGGTGAGGGCTGACAGCTAATTTGACTAGGATGAACTTGGGTGGTTCTAGTGGCTATTGAAAATGGATTCCTCGTTTCAATACAGAGACCCAATGAAATGGTTTGGTCAGTTACACAGCAGAATTTTTTTTTAATTCCTGAGTGGTCCATTGTCCAGTAAGTCCTCATGATCATAACTTGTGGGAAAAGTGCAGAAAAAGGAAACAACAGACAGTTGTTTGTTATCAGTGGTGGAATTCAGTTTTTTTTTTTTTTTTTACTACCGTGGTGGGTGGGTGTGTCATGTGACTTGGTGGGCAGTTTCTGTAAGCAGGACAATAAAGATTAAGCTAGAAGCAACACCAGAATGTTTTTTTCCTGCCTTCCTTGCAGGATTAACCCTGTAAAGTGGAAAAAACAAAAGGAAATTTCTTCTAACAACCGGTTCTCTGAACTGCTTAGAAAATTTACTATCAGTTCTAGCAAACCTGCTAGAACCTTCTGAATTTCACCTATGGACCTTATCTACTTATCACAAAGGACATTTACTGGGACTGAAGATGAAAAACTCTGTACATATGTGAAATGTACATAAGAGAAGAATGAAAAGTAATCCCTCCAAAGCAGGGGAGGGCAATTATGGCTCCTTCATGACTCGTGGACTTCAACTCCCAGAATTCCTGAGCCAGCATGGTTATACAGAGTTACAGAATACAACAAAGTTATAAGTGATCTGTTCCTTCACATCTGTTCTTTTACTTAAATTGATAGAGACCAAGTATATGAAAAGTTTGCTATTGTTAATAAAATGGAAGCCTGCACTGAATGATTGAATATTTTATTGCAAAGGGAAACAGTCCCTCTAACTGAAATTTGCTATCAATTACAGCTTGGTTTTGGTGATGTCTGTTAACTTGAGTACTGTCCATCACTGGGACAAAAAAAATATATATCAAAAGTGATGAATCCCAGAAAACTGATCTGTACGATGAAGAAGAACAAGTAGATGACCAGTGAGAGCAATCAATGTTTTAAACTGAAAGAGTGTTGAACCAATCAAGGACAATTGGAAACTTACTGAAAGGAAATTGTTCAAGTTTCATATTATTAATTTTTTTTAAAAAATCAGGTTGGTGCAAGATAAGTTCCTTGCAGGATGATGGCAGAGATCAAATTTAAACAAATTTGCCAGTAATTTGCCAGTAATTGCTTGAAATTTGCCAGTAATTGCTGTCACAATGTAAGAATAAAAATGTGGAATTTCATCACAGTATCATGACAGCCAATAGGCTCATTGTTATGACCCAGAAAGATAAATGTTAATCTATGGAATATTAAAAAAAAAAAACCAAATCAGACCCCAAGTTTCAGCAAAAAAAGGGGTCTGCTCACATGATTTTCCTTGACATTGGCACCATTACCAGCTCAGAGCATTATATTGTGACGCTCAAAACTTTGAGTTGATGCTTAAGCAGAGTTTGGAAGCAAGAGAAGGAATTTTTACTGCAACAATTCAATTCAACAATTTAGACCTCATGAACCACCCAAAAGGCAGTTGTGAGTTGGTTCTCACCATCTTTTCTCATCCACCATACAGTCTTGACTTGAATCATTTCCATTTCCCCAGATAGTGCGGTGGGTGGGGTTGATGTGCATCTGTTTGATTCAAATGTGCATTAGGATCCCCTACTGTCCTTAGTTTTGCTTAGCTGGTACATGCTGGCAAAGTAAGGGTGCTCTAGTCTAGAGCTCTTTGATAAACAGGGCCATCTATCAGGATTTAGGACATTCTGGTGCTTTCTCTGTTGTAGTACCAGCCAGAGGTGAAATTCAGCAGGTGAAATTCAGCAGGTTCCAGCAGATTCGCTAGAACCGGTAGTACATTTTCTAAGCAATTTGGAGAATGGTTGTTAGAAGAAATCTCCTTTTGTTTTGTTTTTTTCACTTTACAGGGTTAATCCTGTAAGGAAGGCAGGAAAAAAACATCCTGGTGTTGTTTCTAGCCTAATCTTTATTGCCTGCTTACAAAAACTGCCCACCCAGTCACATGACCCTCCCTCAGCCACGCCCACCAAGCCATTCCCATAGAACTGGTAGTAAAAATATTTTAATTCTACCACTGGTACTAGCCCTTTGGCATGAGACTCCTCTATAAGCCATGTGGCCCTTATCCTATTGGCATTCTGTAAATCTTGGGAACCTATTTTTCTATTGGGTCAGGATGGATGGTAGTGGTGGAATCCAACCGGCATTGCTAACAGTTCAGTGCATGCGTGCCAACTGTGCTACTTCTAAACAGCTTTGTTTTGCTTACCAGAGGCAGCCTGGGTGATTGGGAAGGCTGCTGAGGTGAGTAAAAAGGAAAAAAAATGAAGGGTATATAAGGCAAGAAAGAGCAGGGATGGATAGGAGGACCCAAACATTATTGGGGTGGGTGCAGTGGTGAAATTCATTTTTTTTTACCTTTGGTTCTATGGGCGTGGCCATAAGATTAAGCATCACCAAACACAGAATTAAACTTCACCAAAGTTACAATGTATAATAAGGGGAGAGGCAGTTTCTGTGAGCAAGGCAATAAACATTAGGCTAGAAACAACTGCCTCATTTACAGGATTAACCCTGTAAATTTAATCTTTACAGGATTAACCCTGCAAAGTGGGGAAAAAAAACAAAAGGAGATTTCTTCTAATAACTGGTTCTCTGAACTGGTTATAATTGTGAACCGCCTGAATTTCACCTCTGCTTTATTAGTTTTGCTTCTATCTATATATACTGACTGGATCCCACCTTACTTTATTTGTATTGAATTGTTTATGACAATATATTGTGAACAGCTCAGAAACAGTTGGAGTTTGGCAGTGCCTAAATGGAATTGATCAATTAAGATATGTTAAGGACTATCAGGACCTGATTGAAGAGATAGTTTGGCATTCTTCGATGATGGTTTCATAAACCTTGGCCATTATAAAGGATAGTCAGAAAATCTCCCCTAGTCAAAAGTCACACAAGCCTGAACAATTCTGTCTCCTCCCGACTTCATTTACTAATCAAACAAGAAAGCATTGCAAAGACTTTCCATCAATAGCATCAAGAAAAAGGCTCTGTCACTAACACGTTTTTGCTTTCCTAATTGAATGAAAGCAACAGCTTTCTTCCCTAACCTTGATTGAATCAATGCAAGGCTTAATAATACAAGTATAATGTTAATTAAAAGTATCCACTGTAATTCTTTGACGTTAATTGCTGAGTTGGGAAAACCCCTTGACCAATTCCTTTTTTTTTAATTGTCAAAACAACAACCAACTGACACAAAAGCCCATTAAAGAAATAAGCAGCTGTGTTATTTGTACCAGGAATTCAATTTTCTATATAAATTTACCTTTGTACTGTAACAATGTCTCACTTTCCCTGCCACATGGAACTGGATGATAGTTTAAGTAAGCTTTTAATTGTCCTTCTCAATGTTGTTGTCCACTTTTTTTCTCTCACAATATCCATCATTGGCAGAAGTGTCTGGTGGATTATGGTGATTATGTGGAGAAATAAATAAAGGTAACAAAAGAGTACACTTCAGGGGTTAATTTTCTGTTTCATTTATTAATGGGGTGTTATTTTACCCCTGTTTCATAATATGCACACATAGATGTTTATAGTTGATTAGGGCAGAATTGCCTATTTTGTGAATGGATATTTTTTATCTTTCACAAATGTTAGTTAAGAATTGACCACAGCCTACGAAGGGTCAATTTGTATGCATGTAGCTGCATGTATGTTTGTCTTCTCTAACTGGAGTGGTATTATTAGTTTCATAGCCAAATCCTCTGGAAAATGGAGCAATTTCTTGTATTTATTTGCATGTTTGCATTTGTTACACAAAGATGTGGTAGTTGCTATGATTTGTCATGTTTCTCCTTCCTGTAATGCAAAAATGGAAGGGTTTGGGTTATTTTTTTTGTAATAAAACTGTAAAAAGGCAGAGAGAAAGAAACATAGAAAGAAAATAATAACAAAATCAAATACATAGGTATAAGAATGAGGAGCCGTGGCTTAATAACATTGCTTGCAGGAAGATCTAGAGCAGGGGTAGGGAACCTTGGCTCTTTAATGACTCATGGACTTCAACTCCCAGAATTCCTGAGACAGCACCTCTTGCCTTAGCTTAGAACCTGAGTCTTAACAGC
>JAEANM010019125.1:2384-12447 GCA_017656035.1 Myanophis thanlyinensis | reverse complement strand
TCCTATTCTGGCCCAGCCCCTCTGTCAAATTTTAGAAACCATTGTGGCCCACAAGTCAAAAAGTTTGCCCACCCCTGGTTTGAACTAATTGTTTCCTGCAAACTCTCCTCCCCTTCGCTCCTCTTTTAATCCCTCTGGGAGAGTCCATTCACCGTCTACTTGTGCTTTTCCTCCTGAGTCGGCCTTGGTTCCTCAGCTGTTCCTTTCTCTTGGCAGTTCTGCGCATGTACACATCAGGAACAGGCTCCAGCTGTTCTTCTGCCTCACTGATATTCAACTTGGAAGGTAGCTGATAATTGTCAGATGGCTCTGGCCCCATCTCTGCCTCTGATACGGAGTACTCATTAGAGCCTTCCCCAGACTCCAGGACTGGCCCATGTTCCTATCCAGAAAGCAACCCAAACCACTCATGGATAGTGTCAAGCAGAAATTTGACTGCTAATCAACTATGTTACAAGACTCTCAACAAGTTGCCTGCATGAGTACAATAAGATAAGATTTCAAAGATTCAGGGGAGGTCAGGCCTGTGCCACTTTCTGCAGTGCAAAGACACTAAACTTGCCGTCCTCTCTTAACAACTCCCCCCAGTCTAGCTGGAGATTCCACCACACCTGGATAGATATTTGCATGCAGATAATTTAGTTTTGAAGTTAGACAAATATGGAAAGATATTATTATTTAGAGAAATAATGGAAAGAGTGCACATTCCTGAGAAAAATCATCTGGGATTATAAAGGTTTACAAAACACAGAGTACTGGGTGGCCTGTAATCTGTTGCCAGAGGTTTTGGAACAAAAGTGACCAAGCAGGCAAGTTGATATGGAAAGTAATTTCAAAGCAAAGACCTTCAAATGTGTGATGGCATTTTATGTTTCCTATTATGTCCTTACAACTTTACAAAAGGAGACTAAAAGTCGTCAAGTGAATTTCTGGGCATAAACTTGAAACCCAGTCTTCTCTGGCCTTAAGCAGACATTTAAAGCACTACACTAGAGATGAAATTCAACCAGTTCTAGCCTATTTGCTAGAACTGGTAGAAAATTTTCTAAGCAGTTTGGATAATCGATTCTTAGAAGAAATTTCCTTTTTTTTCCACTTTACAGTGGAAAACTGTACGCCCACCAAGCCAAGCTCACAGAACTGGTAGTAAAAAAAAAATTGAATTCCATCACTGCCCTATAGCCTTAATGAAAGTGGGTGGAACTAGAATAATATTTGAATGCTTCTCTCCTCTCCTGACATGTGATATTTAGGCTAGGATATTTCTGATGTACCTGTTTTGAAGGTTATGGAAATTTTTGACATTCAAGGGAGAATGAAAGAATTAGCGTGACCCCGTTTCAAGAATAATAGCACTACCTAGTCCATTTTCTGAAAATTTACATCAGCATTTTGTGCTGCTATTAACCTTTTTGATTTCCCTAGGGTACAGCCTGTGGTGGGGGGAAAATGATGGCTTCAATAGGATCTGGGTATGATTGTATCTCTTTCAGATCAAGAGAGTTCCTTTAGAATTTGTATAAATTCTGAAGTCATAAATCAATGCTCTGGATCTCCATATTATTGTGTTTCCCCCCTCTTTTTCTCCACAGATCCATAAAGGAAATATAAGACAATTGTTTTAAACTGCATTTTCAAAGTGACAGATGTCTGGGTGTGAATTACTGGTTGATGAACAGAACAGTCATGGGAAGATATAGTCTGCATTTTGCAATAATAGATAGCAATTCTGGCCAAAATAAAAATCATCACTATGTACTCATTTAACAGTTGCTATAAATTATATATATTGGTTTCCATGCATAAATTAAACTATAATAATTTAAATGGAAATACAGTATGCCATATTTTAGAGAAAAGACCCATGGTTTCATAATAGATACATCTTCCAATGATGCCAGATGTTAACAGTTGGTAAGCAATTTAAAACCTCAGTTCTCCCTTTTTTAAACTTTATATTTCAACTGGATTTGGACTGGAGTGCCCTTCATAATTTGCACACTGAAAGAAAAGGCTGTTTACAACATAGAAAGGGCAGTGACCATTCCGTAAACATAAAGAGCAGATTTTAACAAGTTGTGTCCTTGCTCTAAATCCAACTTTCAGAGAGATATGCAACTTCATCCTATCTACATTCTGCCTCTCAATACTAACAGGCAATATGGAAGGTCTCCCTATTCCTTAGTGGAAAAAGAGATGATGGAATACAAAACAGCTGGGGGGGGGAGAATTACTACCCCTGCTAGGTGGTAACACCTAGCTTTCTTGGCTGACATAGAATACCAAACAAGATCAGGTTTAGTTGTATTGGTATCCATCAAAATGTCAAAACTACATCTTAACATTTGTGTATTTGCATTGTACTGTTTCATACTAATGTATAAGAGCAGGTATCACTTCCCTCCCCCAACCCAGTCTGAGAAATCTATAGAGTTTTAGACAAGATGAAGAACTTGAGGAAAATGTTCCAATAACAAACTATTATCATGTCAAGAAATGATACCTCCATGCAAGTAACTAGACATCAAGCTAAATTTGAAGGTAAATTTTTACCTTATTAAGGAAAGGAAAGAAACTTGTGAAAGTTGAGTTCACAAATTTGTCCCTTACTCATTTTATAATGGAAACTTGTAGAATAGGAACTACAGCCTTCCAGATACTGTTGAGAGATACTGTAACTCTCTGCATATCTCATCATTAACCATATATGCTGGAATGTTCAGTTCTTTAATATTGAAAAGGAATGGGGATTTGTCAGTTCTGCTGAAGAAGAAGAAATGGGACTTGTCATAAAGAATATATTGCAGGTCTTCTCTCCAGGCTCAGAACTTTACAGGTCCCTCGTCTTTGCTGGAAGGAGATGTTGGAACACATAAAGTCATTTGACCCAAAGAAGCCTGTTGTATTTGACTAACAACTTCTATCCTTACTTCTTTTTTTTCCCCTGATGTACCACTGGTCTTTGAAATCTGGGTCTGAGGCTCTGAGTGAGCCTGGATTCTGCTTTTGGAACTTGATTTATTTCTCTTTCCTGCTGGAAACTTGGCATGGTTTCTGGACTAATTAAAGTTCCTAGCTTTCTACAATACTGCACTTATAGATTTGCTAGCTCAACAGCTAGCTCCATAGCTTAGCTGTGCATGTGACCAACTACGAAAGCAGGTAAAGATAATAAAAGTGGAAGGAAGCAACTTAGTTCAAAGGGTATAAATATACTTTACATTTATAGATTTATAGATATAGATTATCTTAAACATATGTTAATGGAAAACTTTCTCCATCAAATAGTGAAACTGTTCCCCAAACACACAGTGATTTTTCAGGAATATCTAGAGGGGTAAGCTTAAAATCAAACCATCTATTTGTTTAAACTCTTGACTTGCAGCTTGAGGCTGAGGAGTGGGCAGTGGAGGTGGAAGGCGATGGAGAAGCAGACAAGTTATTGTGAAGAATGAAGAATTTGTGGTTTTCAAAAGTGAATGGATTGAAATCCTCAGTGGCCACAGGATACATGGCTAATGGTAACAGAAGTTGCAGATCAACAAGAACTGGAGCATCACACATACATCATTAGTTGTCTAAGTACTAAGGTTGAATGAAAAACAATGCCTATGTTATGTTAAAAGTCACCAACATATGGAGGAATTGAGAGGCTAGAAGCTCTGACATGTTTTTTAGCATCTTTTCTTTCATTTCAACTGGTCAGACGTTTCTGTGAGAAAAGTGAATACTTGTCAGCACATTTTAAGCAAAATGCAGAGACTGACTTGACTGCCAAAAGAACCCCTGCATAAGAAATTCACCGCTGAATGCGGGTGGTTTATAGTGATGACTGTGCTGATATGCGTATTATGCATCACTGGATCAAAAAAGGTAGATGGTGAACTGGAAAGAATTGATCTCTATGATGATGAATGAAATGGATAATCTATGACATCAGTTGCCAAGTGTCACATGAGAAAGGTTGATGAACTGATTAAAGACCACTGAAAGATCACTCAAAGGGAAATTGCTGTCAAGCTTGCCATTTAATAGGAACGTGTGGGTCATATTATTAATGTTCTTCAGTATCAGAAGGCTTCCTCAAGATAGGTTCCTTGAATGTTGATGGCAGAGATGATAGACTGAAGAGTTTAAATTTGTCAGCAACTGTTGTCTGCTGTGAGAATGAAGGTAAGGAATTTCAACACAGCATTGGGCAGCAGCAAAACATTGGCTTATCATTATGACTCCGAAATGGGGAGTTCAATCCATTGGAGTATCATTATAAAGTTTTATCTGTAAAAAAAGAATTCCAAACCCGGGCTTCGGCAGAAAAAAATGGATAGAGTTTTCTGTGGATACAAATAGTGTCATTGACATAATGGTCAAGGATTTCCTTGTCCAGTTGTGTCCAACTCTAGGGGCCAGTGATCATCTCCATTTCTTAGCTGAGGAAGCCAGCATTGTCTGAAGACATGTCTGTGGTCATGTAGCCAACATGACTATATGCCAAGGCATATGGAATGCTATTACTTTCCCACTGAAGTGGTACCTATTTATCTATTCTCATTTCCTGCTTTTAAACTGCTAGGTTGGCAGGAGCTGGGGCAAGTAACGGAAACTCACCCTGGCACATAGCGCTCAGGTCTCCAGCTGATGAGCCCCAAATCTTTCATCTTAAATTTGACACCACTACCAACACTAAGCATTACATGAAAGAACTTTGAAGCAATAATTAAGCAGAGTTTGGAGGCACAAACGGAAATGTTACTAGGCCATCTCATAAACCACCTGAAGGTAACTGTAAAGATGAATCAACTATTTTACCTCATCTGCTATTCAATCCAAATTTGCCCCTGTGTAATTTTCACCTTTTTCCAGAACTGAAGGAATATCTTTATGAGCAGCTTTTTGTTTCAAATGTTCGCATGACCTGGCTGAAGAGACATGTGTAGAGTTCTTTCACAACAGCTTTAAGAAACTTATCCATTAATGGCAAAAAAAAGTGTAGTGAACAGTAGTGATTAGGTAGATAACTGCATATAAAAAACAAAAGAGCTCATTTTGAAGATTTTTTTTTTACATCGTCGCTCTGAAAAGTAAAGCTGTGGAACAGAGGCATTATTTTTCATTCAATTCTCATTTTTAATAGGCTGGGAATTCTGGAATGGCAATTATTGGGTCATAAAGCATATACTTTGCACTGGTCAGGTTTCAATTCACACACTAAAAAAACAATTCAGCAGCAGAAATTCAAAGGTTAGGAAGAAATCCATGGAGGCTTGCCAGTCAGAATAGTAAATACTGAATAAAATGGACTCAAATTTGATGTGGCATATATATCAGTAAAATGTACAACCCTGTACTGTTGCCAATCTAAATAAATATATGCAAAAGTCTGTCTAATAAATTATCATAGCACTGACCAGGTAACTTAGAAAGAGTCATCAGAAGATTAGCTATATTTCTCAGGTGTCTCGTGCATCTGATATGTTACATAAACTACAGTGAAGCTGAAATGTTCTAACAGGGATTTAGTCCACAAGGGGAATTACATAGGAATACTAGAAATAAATATAAAGCAAAACTTAAATCTGTAGGTGCAATGAGATAATCAGCAACCCTTAAGAAGCAGGTAAAACATGTCTTGAAAAGAGAACAAGCAGCTTCTTCTTTAGTACCTGCATAAATACCCCTTGGGCTATTTTTTGATTTTTATAATTCATACTTGCAAAATGAAAAAAGGCCATCCTCACTCAGAATAGTTATTAACTTCTTTGGGGGCAATGCACAATGAATCACAATCCAAAAGATGTGTCTACACTTATTTAGCTTCAACATTACTTTAATTTCATTGTAGTGCAGTTCATAAGTAAAGGAATGATTTATATAGCCAAAAGGAGTTCTCCAACGATATTGCATGTCAAGTGTGAAACTGACATATTTCATTCGTTAATCGATGTACTGTAATAAACTCAGGGTTTCATGCACAAACGTACCCAGTGGAAAAGCTATCACTGATTTTATGCATAGGCTATTTCAATGATAAAAAGTGGACTTTCCCATCCACCTATGCTGAATGAGAAGTGGGATTTCTAGAACAAACGGTTGTGTAAATCTATATGGATTCCTGAAAAGAACTGTCGTAGCCTTTCTGAAATGAAATAGGAGGCAAAAATTTCAGCTTTAGAAGCAAGCTAAGAAAAACATTCCACCTTTTTAATTAAAAGTTTTACTTTAGTTTTGCAAAGGTCATGCTAGCCAAGGGGAGAAAAAGTCTGTGTTATAGGAGATCATGTGAGTTCTCTTTTTTTTAATTGAGGTTATTTGCTGGGTACAGCAGAATAATCAGTTTTGCAGCCAAAATAGGGGCAGAAGGGAGGACTCAGAATTGCAATATTGGCAGCAGGTTTTCTGTGCTGCGTCTGCTTGCTTTCGCTTACCTGCTGCAAGAGGTTAACAACATATGAAAGGGGTTATGGCCCCTCAATTTAATTCCCAGCGTTGAATATCGAAGGAGAGAAAATGAGTCTGTGATGGCTTCATATATTACAGCTTCATCAGATATTAGTTCAAGGTCTCCTTAGAGAAAACCAACCAAGCACTATTGAAGCTACACAGGATGGATGGCCAATGGTTGCTCTGCACGGGCAATTATCAGGCTACCAGGCTCCCACATCTTTCTGGGCCCACAGATATGTGTGTAGCAGGAAATTGAGCAATGAGGGAGAAGTTTGGGACCCCAACAAGAGGACAAGGGGATATGTGCCAGCTTTAGGTTATCAGTCTATGCTGAAATACCCTTTACTACTAGAGCAGGGATGTCAAACTCAAGGCCTGGGGCCCAGATCTGGCCCATGGGGATCTGGCCTGCGGCGCTGCCCTGGAAAGAGCAAGGGACCAGCCCGTGATGCCTCTGGCAGCAAAAATGAGCTCTGTTTTTGGCTGCAACAGCTTCCTGCAACCCTCTGCCAGAGAAAACGGAGCTCGGGAGGGCAGCCTGATCCATTTTCTCTGACAGAGGGTTGCAGGAAGCTGTTACAGCCAGAAACAGAGCTCAGGAGCCCATTTTCACTGGCAGAGGCACTGCAGGCCAACACAGGTGCCCCTAACATGAGTAACATTGAGTTGGCCACGCCCACCCTGGCCCCCCAAGATCAAACACAACTGTGATGTGGCCCTCAATGAAATCGAGTTTGACACCCCTGCACTAGAGAATGAGTAGCCAAGATGTGCCCACCCTTATTTTAATGGTCATTAGAACCCACCCTACACCACCATAATGATGCTTAGTTTAATTAATTGGAGAACACATTGAAATGTCAATATAAACTTAAAAGAGATTTTAATATACTGTAATTAAAAAAAACCCTTCATCTATGGTGGCAAGCTGGCCCACAAGCATAATGTGAACCTAATTTACATGCTCAAGGTGCTTATTGTGGCCCTTGCCTGCACTTTTCCTCATACTATTAATCATAGTCTCAAGCTAACTAAAATGGCTTGCATTACAGGAATAACTGCCTACTACTATTGAATCCATTTATCTTTCAGTTTTCTTTTCTCCTTTTCGATTTAAAGGAACTTGTAAGATTATTGAAAGAAGATATGGTGCCACTTTAAAGAGAGGTTAAAATATATTTGTACTTATAACTGCTGTGAAGAATATCAGAAGCCATTTCTTTATATCTTTTTTCTTTCTAGTTTTCTTGAACTTTTTGCTTTAAAAAAACCTTCCCTTTTCCTTCCTTATTTTATATTAGTTTGTATTTTTATCATTTAAAAGGTTTGATATTGCATTTTTTTAAGGAACTTGAGTCATTTCTTATATTTCAGATGGACCTCAAGGCATTTTGATGTGCTAAAGCACACAAACCAACTGATTCTGGATTGGTTTTAGGAAAATGTGGTTGAAACAAACTCTAGTTTGTCATGGTAAAGATCACTGACAAAGTGTAATTGGATTAAAAAATGGGAGTCTCTTGGTGGAAAAGCAAAAGGGAAGGAAGGAGGAGAAAAAAATGAGTGCGAGGCCTAGAGGGAGTGTTTTTGTAGCACTAACTTCACGGTGAGGCGTGATGCCTGAAGTAGGCCAAAATCTAGAGAAATCCCTTATGTTTCTCTTGAAGCTTTAATCTCAAGGTAATGACAGAGAAATGGTCAGAAAGCGGTTTCCTGTGATTACTTTAGCTCCAATGAGACTTCTGACAGTAGGCAGAATGAAGCATTATTAGAGGGAGGTCACCCCAAAGCATAGGCACTGCATATCTGTGTTGCTGAATATAAGTAAAATATCAAAGGAAAGGTTAATGTTCTGAGGAGGAAGGAGAAAGCGAGAATGCTCAGGAGGAAACGTAGGTGCAACAGCAATTGGCTCTTGGCTAAAAGGTACGGTAATATATTATAGAAAGGTAATTAATCAGAATGAGGAAGACACAAACAGTAGATTCTCAAGGGCAATCAAGAGCAATCAAGAGAATATAAAGCACTGTTTAAAAAAAAAAAGGGAAGCAACCAGGTGTTTCATCTCAATGAGATCTGCATTTGCTTGCTAATGTTACTAATTGTGATTATGTGGTTTAGCTGTCTACCATTTGAGTATCAGCTGCACTTTACAAACTTTGCTCTGAAAACATTTGATCCTGTAAACATACAGATAGGAAGAACCAGGGCAAAAAAGAAATGCCAACAATGGAATTAAGGGTAAGTGGTTCTGTGCTTACCACACAGGTAGTTGGGATTTATTTCAGCGGTTATTAGAACAGAGTTCCGCAGCTGCAGTGACTTTAAGATTTATGTAAGTTCCGCCAAGGGAACTGGTGGAATTTTGGGATTTGAAGTCGATATGTCTTGAGATGAATATGGAGATGAAAAACAACCACAGCAATAGAGTAATTCCCCCCAACCTGTTAAAGGGTAGCAACTAATTTTGGTACATAGGATCTTAATAGATTTCACCTTCCCAGTCTACTCTGGGAACCCATAGGGAAATAAATAAGTAGTTTGAAGTGGCTCAGAAGTGGATTGACACAGTCTCTGCTTGCGTCTCTGTGGACCTCTTAAATGAAGACTGAGCAGGGTTAAAGATTTATGGAAGCCTTAAAGCCATTCCTTGACATATTTAACGTAGTTCAGTTTGGGATTCTGGGTATTGGATTACACCCTGATGCCCCAGAGTTGGTTGGGATCAAGTTCCTTATCCATAATTTTCACAGATGTAATTCAATGAATAGAAATTTAAGTTAGAAAATCACAATGTAATCAAACTATGGGCATCTGAGTTCAGGGATTCCAAGATTTTTGCTGAATATTACAGGTGATGTTACAAAATCACCAGTGTAGAAAAAGATTGCCCATTCATAAAATGTCTACCTTGATGACCTTGGAAAGCCATAAAAACTACTTCCTGAAACTGCATATTTACTCTCACAAAATATCTACTTCACAGAAAGGAAATTAATACTTAGCAAATTATACTGAGGTAAAACAACTATCAATACCTCCCATAGTAGTGTGACTGGCAAACCCTCTATAGCTCATGAAAACAAGCCAATATATTTATTATGACATTTTCAGAAGGAAACCAGATAACAAAAGAAAATCAGCCCCTCAACCCATTCTATCAGCTGTGTTCTGTCTTTCTCTCCCCTCCTCTCTTTCTCTCTCTTACACACACACAGCTGTTCTTTTCCAATCGTGTCATCTTTTATTATTTCTGAATTGGCTGAACATATTTTAAAAAAGAGTCCTGGGTTGGAGATACCTGCCACTTTTAATTATCAGAACATTGCTGGTGCCTAAGGACAGTTGTGGTAATAAAGGTGATATAGCAAGCTGGCACTTTACTTTTAATTATGCTAGCCTCCCAGTGAAATAATTTTAATTATTTTTTTTTAAAGAAATCATGAGAAAAAGAGGACACCAGATGTGAGGATCAAAACTGACAAGGGAAGCATTTACATATCTTAAACCAGAGGAAAACATTTTATAAACAAGGGGCAAATGTGAGATACCCAGTCCTGGGCCAGAAACGTCAGTTTCTGTTAAAGGACAATGCCCTCCCCCCCCCCCCCATTGCTTT
>JAEANM010019124.1:0-12447 GCA_017656035.1 Myanophis thanlyinensis | reverse complement strand
CTGGAGGTAAGTTGGCTGACAGCTTGTGTGCTCAGCAAGATGGCTCTGCATGCCACCTGTGGCACCCGTGCCATAGGATCGCCATCAGGGGTCTAGGAGCTATCTCCCTATAACTTAAATCCATTATTCCTTGTCTACATATAGGAAAACTAGAAAACTTTTTGTGTTCTTTGTGATATTTTTTCAGCTGTGGATGGCTATCCCATTACTTTTTAACTTGTCTTTCCTCAAAGCTAAAAATGACACTCTGACTCTATATAGGAAACTTGGTTTCCAATTCTCCAATTCCTTTGTTCCAGTTGATCCGAAACTTGCTTAAGGTATATTCGGGACATGGGCATAATACTTCAGATAGGGTGTGAATACTTCATTCATACATGCATAGATACATACATAAATACATACTCATTTTGGTATTTCTTTGCTGGGTAAGCAAAGTTACACAAAGCACAGTAACAGAATAAGAATACTGAGCAAAAGTAACAAAATACATTTATACTAACGTCATTCACTATATATACCTTTCTTTTATGCCAACCATTCTTGCTTCTAAGCCCTTCCGTGTATGGTAGCTGAATAAAGTGGAAATGTGGATCCACTTTTAGCACTGAAATTTAATAAACCATTTCAGTGAACTGCAATCATTACAATTATCATTAGTATTACAGTATATCTTATAGAGCCAATTGAGGAACAAGTGGTTATTTTTTTTACAGCTGCACACATTTGTTGCTGTTTGTTTGTTTGTTTCCAGCTACCAAAGGTCATGGAGATGTCAGTAGTTAAGAAATGGCAACATTTTTATACTCCTTTTCCATTTGGATATTTGGGCAGATTCATAAATTAGTGTAAGGTTATCTTCATGGTTTGATGGGGGCCAAGATTTCAAACTCAGGAGTTGCATACATCTCTATATTGTACCAAGGGCGAAATCCAACCGGTTTTCCTACTGGTTCGGTAGGCGTGCATGCGTGCCAATCACACTGCAGCACGGTGCTTTAAACGACGTTTAGAGGATCCAGGGGCAGCGGGGATCATCAAGAAGGCTCCGCAGACACTAAAAACAGCTGATTTAGGTGAGTAAAAACAAACAAACGGAGCGTGTATAAGCAAGAATAGGTGCTTGGGCGGGGCTTGGGCAGGTGGGCAGGTCTTGGGCAGGTGGGCAGGGCCAATTTCAAACCTCTACTACCGGTTCTGCCAAACCGGCTAGAACCGGCTGAATTTCACCTCTGTACTGTACTAATTATTTTAAATAGATATACACCCTAATTTCTAAACTTAGGTTTGTTTGTTTTTCTTTTAAACCAATGCAAGCTTCATAAAGTCTACAGTATGCAATTATTCAGTAACAGTACTTTCATGCTGAATCTTGCAAATATTGACTGTTGACAAATATTGGCAGCCCAAACCTGCACAAAGAACAAGTCTGTTAAATCAAACAATGCAACAGTTCTAGTCTCTGCCTTAAGATGTCACTAGCAGTCTTGACCTACAAGTTCTCACTTTTCCAGTAGCTTGGAGGCCAGAAAAAGAAAAGAGGAAACTTTTATGTTGCTTTTAACACTTCTCCTACTTCCTACACTGAGGACAGACAAGATGTTCCTGTCAACTGAGCTATCTTACAGGGCTCTTTAAATCCACCTAATACTACAGGCCTTCTCTATTTGGCACCATTTTCAGAACCCAGCTAATCTAAAAATAAATGTGAAAACTATTCCCTCCCCCTCCAGAACAAATGAAAGAAAGAAAAAAACACAAGGAAGGACTTGAAGTCCACCAAGGTAAGAGAAAAAGAGTACAATAATTCTAAGGTATGGTTGCATTACAGGATTGCAAAGACTAATAAATATTTCTTATGCAGGACTCTTGTTATATTACACAAGGGTGAGCAGAACTTTTTGAAACTGAGGCCACATTTTCTTTCTCCCACCTGGATCTCTTAAGTGCTTCAAGGATGCTTGGCTGATGTGACCCAAAATATCCCCCAACACATTTTTAATGAGATAGAAATAATGCATAAATATGTCCTTCAGTAATAATCACAAACTACTCTGTAGTCCACCTTCCCTTGGGATTTTTGACTGATCTTACATATTTTTATATTCATTTCATTATGTAAGACTATTTCCTATGCTAAAGGTATCAATTGTCTGGGAATAAACCATCAAACAAAATTGTTGTGAATAAAACATAGTCTATCTAAACATAGTCTGGCAATTTTCTACTGTGCATTATTTCTTGCATTGTTCTGTTTTTAATTTGATTAACATTAGTCAATTTACATTTCTGACATAGACATGCACTGCACTGTATATAACTTATCTTTATTTATAAGGTTGCAAGATATATTTCAATATGCTTTTCGTATCACATAACACTGTGCTGGGATGAATATTTTGCATTACAAAGGTTCCAGATGTTCAGAAAAACTGTCTGAGAACTGCTCCAGTCAAAATTAGAGCACACAATGCCATCTTCCTGCCATCAAGTATCTTGGACTACAGCAAACACCCCCATTAGCTTCAGCTATAAACTGTCCTCTTGATTAAACCTTTCCACTTTTAAAAAAAAAAAGTTATGGTTCCTGTTTCCTAGGACTCTGTGAAGCTTCAAACAAATTATCCCTTTGAATGGGTTCACTCAGCCAAATTGGTCCTTTCAATTGACTCCTCAGTGATTCTGGGGAGTTTTGAGCATGCACACAGATATACTTTTTTTCCCCCCCAGAGTGATGATTCAAATCCATCTGACTCAACATAAAAATGTAAAGTGACTTGATTCATCAAAGTAAAGCTTAAGCCATCAGCGCACCCTATTAATCATACAGTTAAAATATGTTTTGATTTGATCATAAACTAAAAAATAAAAGGTCAGTCCAAAGTTTAAGAGACTTTTGGAAGAAAAGTTGCCTCTGAGTTGTTTATTTTTAGAATGTTCTACTTTTCAAAAAAAAATGGGATCCCAGCTTGTTGCAAAGTAAAGAAGTAGTCTCTGACCTTTATTGAAGATTGCTTTTGGCCCCATGTTGATTCCCTTTGCATTCTTAAAAAATAAAAGTACTTAATAATTGCAACTCATGGCTTTGTTTGGAAATGGGTCCATCTATTCCAAAGAGAGAAAGGAGATAAAATTGGAGTGGGGGGTGGTATCTTGGTGGGCTAGGGAAGTGAAATGGAGAGCAATCTCATAAATATGCCTTTTGATAAACGCTGATCAGCCTTCAACCTTTTCCTATGGGGAAGGTTCTTGATGGCAGTGGATCAATTATGCAGCACTTTAGAAGAAATATTTGTTAAAATGGATTCATGGTCCCACATGAAATGCAAGAAAAAGACAAGTTTTCATCCTTATGTGTTTACACAATAAACTATAAATAAATTACCTGGAATCTTTTCAGTCAGGGTTTAGACGCAAACGTGGAAGTAAGTTAGCTTAGATTGCTCCCAGGATGACCTCTCTTTTTTTGGTTTATGGAGGGAGACGTTATGCCTCTTATGGTCATTTTCTCAGTAGCTTCTGATGACATCAGCTACAATATTTTACTAGATTGCACAAAGAATTTGGGATAGGAGATCTTGACTTACAATAGTTCTACTCCTTTCTCGCCCACTCCATCATCTTTTGCTATTTATATGTGCTGTTAGGATGAATACTGTTGTTTTGTTTTTATTCTGTCTTCTTCTTTCGGCTGTTCTCGTTAGGGGTCGCCACGGCGAATCAACTGCCTCCACCCAACTCTATCCTCGGCATCCTCCACTCTCTTTTTATTCTCTCTCTCTATATTTTTTTTTTAATCTCATCATGGATCTTTTCACTCTCCCCCCCCCCTTGTACATTGTACATTGTTGAGAGTCTTGTACACTGTTGAGAGTCTCGAGATTGTGGCTGGAGATAAACACACCTATAACCTATAAATGAGTCCTCTCACATAGAGTCTTGCAGATCTTATTAACAGCTTCAACACATCCCTTTAAAAAAGAACTTTATTGAGACTGGAATGGCAAAGTGTTTACAGTAGGGAAGTGTTTATGGTAGGGAACACACGGGGAACAAATTTGTTTTTACAGACATTGGTGGGGGAACAAATTCTTCTCTGTCTCTGGATGTTTGGTGTAACCAGACACTGCAACAGCTATCACTGATTAATTCAAGGTCTTGCTTCCATGCTGAAACCCACTTTATAAAAGCTTAACCTCCCAGAAGAAATATTTTTGCAATTCTTAATGAAAGCTTCACTCACTGCAAAGCCTGCCAAATTCAAACATTTCCACCGTCTCTCATAACCATTTTGATTGGTTCTAATAAAGGTATTCTCTCAGGTGGTAACAGCACCTAGGTGACTGATTATATCAAATCAAATCAAATTTTATTCATCACATGCATAGACATAAAGTATGAAATGCAGTGAAATGTGTATGCGACCACTCGTGAGGTAGTAGGGCAAGGGAATAGAATGGACAGGCAGGGAGAATGATTGGGAGTGTTGAGAGAGGTAGATTAGAGGTAGAGATTAGAGGTAGATTGGAATTTTTTTTTAATAGTCCTGGGTTTGTTGTGGCTTGGTTTACTGTCCGTATTGCCTGTGGGCCTCAGCAGCTCCCAGAAGTCTTCGGTCCTCCTTGGCAGCTTTGGATGGTTTTTTTTTTGTCCGCCTGAGAGGCCTCGGCAGCCTCCGATGTTGTTATGTCCGCTTGGGAGGCTCTGACGGCTCCCGGAAGTCCCTGCCCCCCCCCACCCCACTGCAGCAGTTTCCGATATTATTCTGGCCGCTTGGAAGGCCCTGACAGCTCTGGCCGTTTTTGAAGTATTGGGAAGTATTGGGAAGGTAAGCAGGCTAGGGTAGGTTTAGTAATTGAGCAGAATCCTTCAAGGAATTGCTAGGACCAAAGACAGAGAAATAAAAACTAAAGCAAATCTACAACACAAGTACACAGACAGAGATGTTACAGAAGGAAGGAAAGACGTTGGCAAGCTCACACTGACAGTGAGCTCGCAATGTCAATATTTTTAAGAGGGTGTGAAAGGCTTAATTTGTAGCCGTTTATTCTCACAGAACTAAAAATATGGTGCTAGATTGTTCAAATTGATTATTAGATGGTAGCATAAAAATACAACCTAGAGTTTTTGCTGCCATCAAATGGTGGTTCAGATTTTTTTTCAGCACAGCTCTAGGGCAAATTAATGTATAAATGTTATATTTACCAATGATTTCTCAATCAAGCGGGTCTTTTGATGTTCAGAAGGGTGGATGATTAATCCACAAGAGAGTACATGGGGAGCCTTTTCTCAACATTGCCCGATTTTCATATTTGCACAAATCTCAGTATGTTTTTCATGCATTGTAATATTTTATTTATTTATTTATTTAATTTATATACCGCCCCCTCTCCCGCAGGACTTTCTCTTTTGCCCAAACTAATGGCATCAGATATCAAGTAAAGAGAAAAAAAAGAAGGGTTATTTTCCACCTAATACCCATGACAATCCAAAAATGCAAGCTAATGCATCAATTGGAAATTGCCCTTACAGGACCTCTTCCCCACAGGCTGGCAAGCTCATAAAGTATCACACCAATTTTCCCATCTCTCTGCAGTCTCTGACGCTGTCTAGAAAAAACATTACCAATATAAAAATTAGCTTTCGAACTGTGTTAACAGGTTTTCACTGAGGGGAAAAAAATGAGCCATATATGTTAATATACCTGTAAAATAATGCAGACTTTCTCAGGGTATTTTCATGCAAACCATTATCTACTTAGTCATCTGGCAGACTTTTCTGTCAGTTCTTAATTTTTCAGCACTTCTAAACTTTATTTTACTTTGAGCTACATTACATGCAAACATAGTCTATTCCACCTTTGGTATTTCCACTTTAGGGCACAATCTTATGGCTTCTGACTGTTCCTAAAGTGCTTTTCCCCAGAAAAGAATCATAGCTGTAGTTATTTCCATCCATAATGGGGGAGAGAAAGAACTATTGTTACTCTAAGTGAACTTACTCCTTGGCTAATTGGACTATTTGACTCATTGATGCAGACATGATTAAAAGACCAGCTGATTTGCATTCCCTGCCCAATTACAGATTGGGCCCACCCAGTTCATGATAGTTCCACTGTTTAGTTTGTGCTGATTCACTGAACAAACTAATCCTTTGCTATTCGGTTTTGGTATGATGAAAGCAGTTTTGCAAATAATAGAGGTGATAACAGTTTGGGAATATGGAAGAAAAAAAAAAAGACAGACTTATTTTCCCATTCAAAAAGATGATTTTTTTCTCTCTCTGTAAGAGAATGCATTTGCTCTGTAAACAGAATGGCTTAAGGCTCATTTAAGTCATGAACTACATCAGTATTGTATTTAATATATTTATACCCATAATTAAAGCAAGCAAGTTTATTGTTGCATTTCTACAGTATTCCTTAAGTCAAGAGTAGGTGATCAGATGTTCTGCACATACTTGATAGGATAGGAAAAATACAAATAATCTTTGATTTAGGACCACACCTGCAGGATTTCTGCTGCTAAGTAACACTGTTATTGTGTCATGCTTGATTTTACTTATTATCACTACCGTTGATAGGTGAATCATTGCAGTTGTTAAGTGAATCACATGGTCATTAAGCAAATCTGTTTTTTCTCATTGACTGCTTGCAGGAAGCTGGCTGGGAAGGTTTCAAATGGTGATCATTGAAGCAGCCAGGATGCTGCAACTCTCATAAATATATGTTGAATTTTGATCAGGTTTTGGGAATGCTGTGATGGTTAAGTGTGAAGACTGGTCATGTCACTTTTTCGGTGCCATTGTAACTTTTAAACTGTCACTAAATGAATGGTTGTAAGTTGAGGACTACCTATAGTCTAAAACAGGTGTGCCAAACTCACACAGCATCACATTGTCATCACTTTTTCCCCCCTCGCTAACCTAGGGATAGGCATGGCTACTGTGTGACGCATCTGGCCCGTGGGCCAGGAATTTGACACCCCTGGCCTAAAACAATGTTTATGTAGCTTGGCATCTTTAAGACATGTGGACTTCAGTTCCCGGAATTCCCTAGCCAGCCTAGCTTAAAGTTGTTAAAATTGAGAAACACTGGTTTAAAATACTGAAAGGAACCAGGTACCATTTGTTACGGCCTTTCCTCACTACCAAACAATTAGTGCATCTATCCTTGAGTCAGCAGAAAACTCCACCAACTTGCTGTATCCATTACCAATTTTTGTTTTGTCTTTCAGTCAGTGTCAGTCACCTGACTTCCCTCTCAGTACTGGAGTCCAAGACTAACTAATTTATCCCTAAAGTCGGGATGGAAAAATACCACTTTAGCAATGGTACAACTAACTCACTCATGGATTAGGGACAGAGGGGAAATTCAGCAGGTTCTAGCAGGTTCACTAGAACCGGTAGTAAATTTTCTAAGCAGTTTGGAGAACCGGTTCTTAGAAGAAATCTCCTTTTGTCTTTTTCCACTTTACAGGGTTAATCCTGTAAGGAAGGCAGGGGAAAAACATTCTGGTGTTGTTTCTAGTCTAATCTTTATTGCCCTGGTTATAGAAACTGCCCACCCAGTCACATGATACAAACCCCAGCCATGCCCACCAAGCAGAACTAGTAGTAAAAAAAGTTGAATTCCACCACTGGTTAGGGACAAGATTATTTATTTACTATACTGGGTTTACATGGCTGCCCATATCACATACTGTGCATGACTCTAGACAGATCACAATATTTAAAAATAATAATAGAAGCATATACCAAAATATAAACCAGTTGGAAAACAATGACAAAGCCATGCTCCAGTGCTCAACATGTCCAAGCAATGGGTTTTATCCTACTTCCGAGATTTGAGGCTTGAACACAGAGCCATATTTTCAGAGACTGATGTAAAGTCAACAAGGATGATCTCTGGAGGGATGAATTCCAAAAAGCAGGTGTCATGATATAAAATGCTCTCCTCCTGAGTTTCATTAATCAAAACTCCTTAGCTCTCAGGGACCGTCAGGCAAACTCAGGCGGAACAAAATGGTGGCCAGGGTAAGTGGATTAGACATTGTCATGTCTCAATTAAAGTCAGGAGGAAATCTTCTCAAGGCCCTTTTTCAAGTCAGAATAGCCGCAGATACTGTACTGCAGTATGAGGTAGTGCTGTAGTTACTGTCTAATGAAGAAATTGAGATGGCAAAAGTAACTGAGTAATCAAAGCCTCACTCCATTTTATGTGTATCATATGCAAAGTTAAAAGAGTGGTGTTTGCTTCATACACTCCCTCCATCTTGATTATTTTTTAATCTTTTCACAAATATCCCTCACATAATGGAAATACTTCAAAGCATTCCAAGAGCAGCAGCAATACTTTCCTCCTCAAAATATTAAAATGTTTTCATAATCAGCTCCAAGAAAATGCAACAACCCTCTCCCTTTTTTCCCAAGGTAAGCCATTTCAGGAATCAGAGAATAAATCAGCATTCCCATATGCTCAATTCTCTGACATTCCAGAAACTGCAATGTATATTTAAAAGCAATATAGTCATGAGTTGTACCTTTGCAATTATTAATATGTGGCATCTTCCACTGTGTCAAAACTATAGCCAGTCCCAACTGAACACACATCTACATTTTTAGTGAATATGAGGAACCTCTTTCATTTGTGGGGATCAATAGTCCCCACTTCAAAAACTATAGCTGAAGAGATCAACCATTGATAATTTCTCCCTTTATCTCTTTGTTTGCAGCTTGGAATGCCACTGATACTTTCTTTGTCTTTGTAATTGTTTTAATTAGCTACTCAGCAGGAGTCCCTGACAGTACTTTTGATAGAGCATTATGGTCAACACAGCAGGATGGAGCAGGCTGTTAGCGTGAAACATAGACATTATGGCAGGCTTAATTTCTTTGTGTTAAATTCATTTTCATCCCCTCTTTTTTTTTGTCCCCATTCTTCTGACCTGGGGGAGGGGAAGGGTCATTTTTGTCACATTTATACTAAACTTTGTGGCTCACATATGGAAAGTTTCTACCCCATTTTTAAATATTGGCCTGGGAAATGTTTGAAGAAGACGGACAGACCGTACTTTGTTGATTGTATTCTATATTGGCAAATAGCCTTCTTAGTGATGGTTTGGGAAGATGGGGGTTTTTTTTCCATATCTTTTTGGAAGAGGCTTTCTGTGTACTGTTTGTTCTCACAGCACATCCTTCTTTTGTAAATAGGAATCTGCTCATTCAATTATGATGCAGATCCAGAGGATTTAACAGTAAACTTTGCAATGGGCTGTCCTTTCCAGACAATTCTTTCACTTAACAATGCAAAAAGGCTGCCAATATCCATGTGGTCCTAGCTTTTTAAAAGGGATTTCAGAAAATTGAAAATCAGTAGGCTTTCTTTCAGTATCAGGAAATGAAAACTGAAAAACAAAATGCAGATGTGCCTCTGGGAGAGGAATTTTATACCTATTTTAGAATATAAATGGCACACATTTAGTTGAAAAGCAGTTATGATTACCTCAAGCCAGCTGTATCCTCAACATTCATAAAAAAAATCAATGCTATTAACCAGAAATATAAAAGGTTATTTTGCCACTTTCAAACTGAGCTATAAAGTTTAATGTGTTTTATGCACTATCTTGTTGACCTGTTTGTTGACTTTCAATGATAAGGAATCTTTCGACATCAACTCTAATGTGCCACAAAAAACGATACCACATATGCTTAAGATAGCTGTTTGAGGAGAGTATGATGTGTGTATTGAAAAACCAGATGTCTGGCATTTATAAACTTGTTGACTTTCCATATTAGCATTTTTACTCTGACTCACCTAGATTGGCTTAAATTTATAAATGAGAACAAGTAATTAAAAAAAAAAGTGAAACGTTTGAGATATGTGGCATGTTTCACCAGGGTTAAGGGTACAGCTTAAATCCAACTTTCCAAAAGTTTCATTTATTTTTATAATGCATTCAGATATACAATTGTCATCAAATAACCTTAGGCTCCTTCCTCCCTGCCCCAAAAAAGACCACCAGTTTTTAATGATGTAAAGTTTCCGAAATTCTCAAGTCGGTCTGGCTTGTTAACCAAATCAACAATATTAATAATTAGTCAGCTAAAAGATTTATAAATAATCAGCAGCTAGCCCTAATTTCTAATTATGACTCCAATCTAGTTATTAGATATGGGAACAACACACAAATCTTGACTTTGCATGATTTAAAAAGAGCGACTTGGCATGTTTTGGCCTTTACAGGCCAAAACTCATGCAGTGCTAGAGATTTGTGACTGGCCCTCCCAAACCTTCCTTAGTTTGTTAAAGAAAAAGTTGGGTTTTGTGTGTGTAACTGCAGAGGGGGAGGGATGTATGTAATCTGGGGATCAAAGACTTTGGGTGGAGGGAGACTTAATGTTCTCTTGTGCTGATTCTTTTAATACAAATTCTCCCTTACTCCAGAATTACTTTCAGTTACATGAAAGAAATATATATCAACTCCTATTTGAATTCTATGTTTTATTTATTTTATTTATTAGAATATGTCAAACAATAACGAATGCAATAATATATATATATTGGTTAATTGTTTTTACTGCTGGTATTTTAAAAATTCAGGGAGGCCAGTATAGATCTATTTCGAGCTTGTTTGCTCTCATCAGCTGGTCATACCCTTATGGAATTTGAACCTGGGTCGCCTGTATCATAGGCAGTTGGATTAAATATAAAAAATACAATGACATGGACAATAGGCACATTAGTGCACTTATGCACACCCCCTCTACTGACCACTTAGCTATGATGTAAGGTCAATTTGTGACTGAAACTATGAGAATTTGTAGCTGAAACAACCAGAGGTAAAATTCAGCAGGTTCTAGCAGGTTCATTAGAACCAGTAGTAAATTTTCTCAGCAGTTCAGAGAACTGGTTGTTAGAAGAAATCTCCTTTTGTTTTTTTCCACTTTATAGGGTTAATCCTGTAAGGAGGACAGGAAAGAAACATGCTGGTGTTGTTTCTAGCCTGGTCTTTATTGCCCTGCTTACAGAAACTGCTCACCCAGTCACATGACCCACCCAGCTACGCCCACCAAGCCATACCCGCAGAACCGGTAGTAAAAAAATTTGAATTCCACCACTGGAAACAACTGAATCAGGTAGAGCATTCCAGACTTTGATGTTTATTTATTTGTTTGGTGGAAATTCTATCTATGGAAGCTTTGAAACCAAAACTTAACCTTTATAGGCTAATTTAAATCCATAGAGAATTCCTCTTAGTTAGTTTGGGAGTAGAGTCAATCTGCAATTCAGGTGGGCGTGACTGTGGCCCTAGGAGTCCTTCTAAGTTTGGCCACAGAATTAAAAAAAATTCACAAGAGGGAAAACTTTGTTCTCTCTAAAACCTCTTTGCGGTAGCATTACCAGTCTAGTTTGTCTGTGAGGTGAACTAATTCCCTGATATCATTCCCAACCATTGATTTTCTTCCTCCCTCTGAATTAGGCTTTAAAGGCAAAATGGGTGGTCTTAAGACATTATAAATCTTAGAACAGGTGGTCTGTAGGCTGTATGCAGCTCTGGACACCTTAGTAATGCAGCCCCACAAGATTGTAAACTTTTAATATTATTGTGTAATTTATGTACCTTAACTATATTATATGTTTTATATACTGCCCAAGATAACCACTTTTCCCTCAGTGCAGCCCAGGCAAGCCAAAAGGTTGGACACTCATTGCTTAGAGCAGGGGTCCCCAAACTTTTGGATCTCAGTGACCACTAAATTCATAATTTTAAATCCTGCAGACCACTAATATAATCTGCCTAATGACCAACCCCTGATTTAATGCAATATAAAAAAATGCAAATAATTTTTCTGTGGACCACCAACATTTTCTCACTGACCACCAGTGGTCCACGGACCACTGGTTGGTGACCGCTGGCTTAGGGCATCAGTGTCTTTCTTTGAATCCTCTAGATCTACACTCCCAAATCAGGGTAAAGTCCCAATCTCTTAGTCAGGGCTTCTTTAAAGGTCAGCAATTACTTTAGGAATTACAAATGGGGGAAGAAGGGAGCACTCCTATACAGTAATTCAAAATTTGAACATGATTCACGGAGGGGGGATGTGTATAATGCAGAAATTGGATCAAATGTGCATGCCTTATCTGTGGATTTTTTTGTTTTGTTTTGTTTTGGTCCTATTTCCATGGCCAGAGCCCCTACAACCCTCTTGAGTCCTGCCTGTCTGCCTCTCTATCCATTACCTTCAGAAACAGTATGTGCTCTTTGATGTGCAACGCCAACATATTTATAGTCCATGGTTCACTGCACATGAGCATCCAGGTGGAATCCATGCCACTTAGATATCATAAAATCACAATGATTACGGGCAGATACACCATTACTCACAACTCTTACTTTTAAAGCCCCCGGGTTGCTTTTCAAAGGGAATCAAAACATTGAATTTATT
>JAEANM010019122.1:0-12447 GCA_017656035.1 Myanophis thanlyinensis | reverse complement strand
GGGAAATATTCTGCCTTTTAATATTTCCTGGAATATTTCATTTTTTTCTAGGAGAGGGGTGGGTGCTAACTTCTAACAGTAGATTTGGCAAAACTCAGTATTGAGTCTGATCTTGCAAAACGATTGGTTTTGATGATGTGATTTGCAATCTTGCCAGGAAAAAGGCTAGGAAAGCACCTTTGTTTAGCAGAATATAAATGCCATTACATCTCTATAATAACTGTTATAAGCTTGTAATCAATCTAGTATTAAATTCATTGCTTATGTACCATATATTGTTTCATTGTTTATATACTGTGTATTATTTTTATTATCATTTACAGAAGTATCT
This sequence comes from Myanophis thanlyinensis, assembly GCA_017656035.1. NCBI lineage: Eukaryota > Metazoa > Chordata > Lepidosauria > Squamata > Homalopsidae > Myanophis > Myanophis thanlyinensis. Next base: position 12,116 of record JAEANM010019122.1, on the reverse strand, counting down.
GTCCTCTTTAATATATTTGCAAGTATTTTTGAATGTAATTAATAAATGTACAATTATGACACTGATTTATGTGTCTATGAGTACATGAGGGGGCCCCATATTAGTCTTGTTCCAGTGTTAGAAGAAATATCCATGTGGGTTCAGTTCCAAGTGAGGAAAAAGACACTGGAAACATGGAGGCTGCTTGGAAGGATGGTTTTATTGGTGGAGCAGGATGGAAGTTCCAGGTGAAAAGGGAAAAAGGGCTGAGATGCTGAGAGTCCCTGGGTTTTATACCCTCTGTAGTTTGAATTTGGGCTTGTGTTCTGATTGGTTGTCAGATTCCCATGATGCCATGCAAAGGTAACTTCATGCAAAGGTAACTTTATAGGTTGTCTTTTGAGACCCAAGCTTGGTTGAATCCTTTTGTCTGTGCCATGTGGCTGTAATCTTCCAAGGTGCCATATGACTGAGTTGGACACTCCCACCCTGGGGCCAGGAGCCTTTTAATTCCAAATAAAACTAACTCAGTCTATTGTCTTCCAAATAAGTACCGTATCTGCTGGTGGGGGCAGGGGGATAGGGCTGAATTTGTCTTAAGATTTCTATTTACCTTTTAGAGGAAATATTCTGCCTTTTAATGTTTCCTGGAATATTTATTTTTTTCCTAGGAGAGGGGTGGGTACTAACTTCCAACCCCAGCACTTAATCATCCTTTCGGTGGCCCTGGGTTTAGTCATAAAATCACAGACCAGGAAATCATACATTCAATGTTAAGAAACGTTAAGGTCTCACTTTGATTGACAAATAGTGGTTTTGTGTGTTCTAGCTCATTGCCTGACCACAGTTAAATCTGTGCGCAAAGTAACTTAATTTTCAGGCCAAGATCATATTAACTTTAGTTATATAGAATTCTTCGTTGAGCCTACAGGGTTACGAAACTCATGCCGTTCCTGTAAGCAGAAATTCATCTTCAAAAATATGACGACCCGCCATACTCCGCCAGGTCGTATTGCGAAACTTAAAATCCTTTTTCCTGAGAAATACTCTGAAGAGCCAACTTTCGATTCCCAACTGGGACCGCCTTCTTTCGCGCCAACAGGGCGTGATTTCCCGCTTCCCAGTTCCGCGCAGGAAAAACCGCTCAGCCGCAACTCCAGGCTATCAGAGCTTTGTGGTCGTCAGCTTCCTCCCTCTTCGAAAAGATGGCGAACACCGTCCAGTTCTCCCACTCGCTGCAAGGCCAGGGGGGCCTGCCGAATTACCAGCAGCTGAAGGAGGAGCACGATCTGGCAATCCTCGAGGCTCCCGGGGTGCCGGCTGGGGCCACCGTGATCCGCATGCACTCGCCGCAGGTCTATACCACGCCGCCCCGCGACCATATCATTTGGTCCCTCTGCACCACCTTATACTTCAACGTTTTCTGCCTTGGATTTTTGGCCCTCCTGTTTTCCGTTAAGGTGAGAAGACGCGCTGAGCGTTTTGCGTGCGTTTCCCGCTTCTCCGCCCTTTTCGCTCGCTCCTAGGAAAGCGAGGTGCCCGGTGGGACGCTTGCGTTTTAAAGTTAACTGGCCTAAGAAACTCCATCCTAACTATCGGTTCTCCGACCTTCGTGGGATTTCTATCTAGTGGGAAAAGGCCACTTACCTTTTCATTAAGGCTGTTCGGCTGTGGACCGCCGCCCGGATTCGCGAATTGATTTTCCTCCTTTAGAGCCTAATCGCGCGTTGGAGGAAAGAAATCGCTTGCCGTGGCTGGGAGTGACTTGAGGTCCTCTTTAAGATAGTCCAATATCTCTGTACAAGCAGAAAGCGACCTTGAACTAGAGAGCTAAAGCCGGGTAGCCCAGAGAAAGGAATCAGTGGGGCTGCCCTATGCAATGTAAAGTGGAAATTCCGCACAAAAAAAGGGGTCTGCTTTCCTCCCCCCCCCCCCCGCGCCGCTTTTTTTTTTTTTTTTGTTGCTGCGTTTGTTGTATAAATCAGACGTTTAGAGGATACTTTAGTACTCTATAATTTTTTCTCATTGGCTGGATATGCAAATGAACTTGCAAATCATCATATTTTATCCTAATACTTTGTGTGAACCCAGCCTAAAGGCTTTGTTATTGTTAGTCTTGTCATCTGAAAACTTAATGTTTGATTAATTAAGGAAAATTGTTAAGCCAACTTACATTGTGCATGGTGTTTCTCATTTTGAAGGAGTTATTTTTCCACTGCTGTAAGATTTTTTATTTGTTTATCCCATCTTTAATAATTTTATAAACAAGTTGAGGCAGTGAACATACTTCGTACTCCTTCCTTCTTCTGTTTTCTCCACAACCCTCTTGTGAGAAGGGGGGGGGGGAAGCTGGTGCTGTGCTTGAACATGCATGTTTATTATTTCATGACTCAGTATTTCATGGGATGGCAAATGATGCCCTTAAAAAGAATGATCAGTGTAGTGATATGAAGATGTTTTGATAAGCCCTGTGGCACTTACACAGACAGGCAAGTTAACACCTGAGGCTGCATTTGTTAAGTGATGCATTAGCAAGTATGAAGCAGCCTTACTCTTGAAAGAATTAAGGAATCAAAGTATCTGAGTAGCATATTACACACCTCTTGCCATCTTGTACAGATTTTATAGGCGAGAACTGGCTAAGTTTACATCATACATTGGGAGCTGAATGTTAGGTGAACCTGGCTAGTTTTGGCTTATTCAGGAATCTATGATGAAACAAATCCTGATTTAATGTTGAGAAACATTGTTTTGCTTTCTATGATTGCAGAACCGCCTTTCTGCAAATACTGAAGTGAAAATACAGTATTTGCATTTATGTACATTCTGTCCTTATGTTCAGTTTTCTATGTTGGGTGTGCAGTGTGCCCAGCCATAGAAAAGAACATGGTATGTCTCCATCTTGGCATCTGATGGACCTGCTCTGTAAATCATCACCAGGCATCCGAGTTGATATTTTGCCCATGTGGGCAGCTGAATTCATGCATTCTGCTAAGCTTTGTCTCATGAGCTTTTCCATGGATGTTGCTGAGAAATTCAAGTTGCATATACTGTCAGTACAGTTTTCCTGCTGCATATTTCCTGATGTGAATTAATCTGTCCAGTTATTATAATTCTCCGCACTTTGTTTGGAATGTAGTTTAAGGTATAACCCATAAAACACAACACCCACAAACCAATTTAGATAATTTCACAGAAATTTCTATAAGTAGCTTACTGGTAGGAAAATGGGATGTCTAATCCAGTGCAGAGAATTCTAACAAAAGGCCAGATTAATTCACATGCAAATATGCTGCATGTTAATTGTATTGGCAGTTGGGCAACTGAAACGCTGAGTTGCTTAATTTTCAGTTACTGATTTTGCATCTAAAACTTGTAATTTTTCTGAAGCACCAGTTTTAAAATGCAATGGGTGGAAAGAGGAACTTCACTTCAAAGGGAGTAATCCTACTGGTTTTTTATCAAGTTTTATACCAACATTAACTCCATCAACCAATCAAGGGGCCGCAGCGCAGCCAACCAGCCCAGCACACCAGTGTCCCCCCCCCCCCCCCAAATATTTATGGAGAGACAGCAGCTCCGGTCACACACTGCTCGCACTGGCACGAAGCAGAAGGCATTAGCCTGAGGATGGCGAGTGGGACCTCGCCGAAACATTGTGAAGATACTCTCAATCTTACATGGGAAAAGACCCGAACACACCTAGACCTGCATACCTTTACCTGTGAAAATCTATGAAAACACACACACAACATATATACTGTATATGTAGGTCTTTTTCCATGTAAGATTAAGAGTACCTTGGAGACGTTTCAGCGAGGTCACACTCATCATCCTCAGGCTGGTGCTTTCGGCTTCGTGCCAGAGAGCAAAGCCAGAGAGGAAAAGACCCGAACACACCTAGACCTACATACCTGTACCTGTGAAAATCTACGAAAACAGATGGATGGATGGATAGATAGATAGAATACGGTATATACGATATATAGAATACAGTGTGTCTGGGCATTTTACAAAAAGGGGAAAAACAGATATAATACTAATATTATAATAGTGATGCAAGTTTCAGCCACATTTGTTCTGCATAGCTCATCTTTGCAAGTGAGATGTTTTGGCCTGTTCTCAGTTCTCCTGATTGTGTCATGGTGTTCATGCATGCATTTCTGCTGTTTTGCAGAGAACATTTTCTGTTTAGTTTGGTGCCATAATTGAAACTCAGGAGGCTGGCAATAGTTTTTCTATGGGTTGCTTCTACTAATGGATCTTTTGTTTCTTCTCTCTGAACAGGCCAGAGATCGTAAAGTGATTGGGGACTACAACAGTGCTGCCAGCTATGGCTCTACTGCCAAGTGCCTGAACCTTACTGCCCTCCTGCTGAACATCCTGGGTGTTGTTGCTATCATTGTCACTGTTGTACTAGTGTTATCTAATAGTAACCCTCACTGAACAATGCACCAGCATAATTTCCTTTTGAAAACTGCCCATCTCCTGTCCTTGATACAAAAGCTTCTGCTCCTATATGTTGGTGATTGACCTTCTCCCTTCACCCCTAATCCTAATGTGTTGTTGGTTTGAAAACAGTCCTGGCTTTGTGAAACTAGTAGTGTACAGCAATTGCAACAATGGCTCTCTTGCCATTACCAAGCTGGAAGTAAGTGGTCAAGGGTCCATCTCAAGAGCTGGAATGTGTAATTGCATTACTTATAGGTGATTTCAGGCTGTTTCTTAAATATTACACATGGATTTATTGCCTCTTTGGCACTCCTGACTTATTTTTCTACTGGTTATCCTCAGGCAGTCTTTTCTTCTATTAATTGTTACTGATCTGGAAGAACTATGGCGTAACCCGAGGGGAAGAATCACTGTGGGTTGTTTTGTATTTTTCTACGACTTTTGTATTAGAAAATGCCTTTAGAGCTTGCTATGTTATATTCTAAAATAATCATTGGTTTTTTTCAAATAAATGGTATGGGCTTGATCATGTTTGTAGGGTTTTTAAGGAGCTACAACTCATCACAGTGAGCTTATAAAATGTACCTCTGATGTAAGACTGGTGTTAACCTGAAGTACCTGCACATTGTGTATTCCAGCTATCATCTGATGGCATTTCCATTGTATCTTGGAGATGGCTCATAAGTAGCCACTCCCCCTATACCTTGTAAGACACAACACCCATAAAAAAATCAATTTTTACCCATCCTGGCTTCTCCCAAGCAAAGATTATTCAGGAAGGGATTATAAGGGATTGCTGGGGTAACAGTCACAATTTATCACTTTACAGTAACATTGATCCACACCAAGTATCTTTCTCAGAGATATCTTGCCATGGCAAATGTATACAGTGCTTATGCCATGGAAATCAATTTAAATGGCATTGTGACATCTGTGCAAACACATTTGTCCCAGAGGTCATACCTAAATTCCTATGCATTACTAAAGAAGTGTTCACTTGAAAGAACTAAATCTGGAGAAATCTTGGGAGCTGCGGATGGACTGCTACTGTACAAGAGTCTAAATTTTTACTCTCTGGAATTGACTTTTTGCAGATTTTCTGGAAAATCTGGGCAACAATCCATTGTCAATTATCTAGCTCTGGACTTAACAAATCACAAAAATGCTTGGAGCAGACTTGGAGGCTAATTTTAGGACTGGGCATTCCAGTGCATTCAGTCAGAACTCCAGGATATCAGACTGAATAAGCTGGTCTACTTTTCCCAGTCACAAAGAGCCTAAGAAAAAGAGGGCATGGGATACACAGGAATTTACAGGGTAGAGTGATCAGTTGTGCACTTGGGACTGGTGAAGAATATGTAATTACCCAAAATAGAATAATAAACAGTCTTCTAATAAACCTACATAGTCCTAATTCTGCATTTGACTTTTCATACTGCTGGCCCTGCAATCGTGCACAGCTACCAGAGCAAACGTGAAGCAAGAGAAGACTTGATTATAAGAGGACTTTGTAGCAGGCAGTCCTTTTTTTCAGAAAGGTAACAGCTGTTACCTTTCTGTAGGTTTCTGGATTGATGCTTCATAGAATCTTAGCCAAAGTCACCATTATTGCAATATGTCCATACAGCCCTTGTTATTTCATGTTAGATCTTTCCTTGACGGTAGAATTGAGTACTGTACATGTCCAAAAATTCAGTGTTTGCTTCAAAGCATATCCCTGCTGTGAAAAAATGGAAGCTTCCTCTTGGAAGCTCTTTTAAAACACACGTCTCAAATATATAATACGCAGAAATCCAAATACAAGTTGTCCTTTGTAGATGTTTTCCATTCATTCTCATTCACACACTAATTAGTGAAGTGACTCTATGGTTTATTCATTTCAGAGGAAAAGTGATTGGTGGCGTTCCAGACATGGACTGGGAGAGACACATTGTTCAGAGTTGCTTCACACAAGCTAGTCAGAATATTATGGATTGCATCATCATAGCAAACAAAACCACTGAAGACCAAATCATAACAGATGAGGAATTTCACACGGCTTTTCAAATGCTTTTATAGTGACATGCACTCATGTTCATCTAGAAGACCCAAGTGTTTAATAACCAAGCAAAAAACCATATTGTTATCTGTAGATCTTGCAGAATATTCTTCATAGCTATGTAAAGAGATGTCCACAGTCACAATTTTTAATTAAACCATTAGTTGAAACTGAGCTAGGCTTCCCTGTATCTATTTTCCAAAGTTACTTCAAAGCTTAACAGCTTCATGGGAAGAATTGCTTCTTTTTCAAGCAATGCAGCCTAATACATGCTATACCCAGTAGGAGAAAGTATATTGCTGCAAGTCACTCTAGTTAGTCTGGAAGCATGAAAAAAAGGGTTTTTATCAGGCTGTTTCTGGGAAAAGAAAGTACACAGGGAAGCACAGAAGCAAAATGCATTGAAAGTTGAACTTTGCATAGTAGAGACAGAAAATACACAGGAAAGCAAATTATAGAGTGTGGGGAGATACAACATAATTTATTTTAAAGTGTGTTGTGTGTAAGTACTGACAATAATCAGGATAGATTTTCCACCTGTGCTCTTCAAGGCAGATGAGGGCACACTTGTCTCAGATAGCTATTATTGACTACTAATGGACATAATTGAAGTAAAATGATAGATTTATAGTTGGTCTTCATTTGGTGATCTCAATTGGGACATCCAACTTAGTTGTTAAGCAAAGTGATCACTAAGTAAAACTGCTTACGATTTTACTTCAGCTTTCCTTTGCTTTACAAACGCATGAAGGTTGTAAATGCAAGGATTGGTTGAAAAGTTATTTTTTATCACTGTCATAATAGTGCAAGATTGTTAAATGAGGCTTTTGTTAACCATATACCATTTGTATTAAAATATACATAGGATAAAGAATTTTTCATTTTACCTAAATTGCATTTTGAAAGACAAAGAGGTCAACAGGAAGTCCCCTAGCCTAGATTCTTAAACATACTCAATTTACTAACAAAGGCCAAACATTTAGGAGGATAAATAGATTACTTATCTATTTCTCACTGTTTGCTGTAGTGGTAGAAAAGGCTCAATGGGGCAAGAAATGATGCAATCCCCAATAATAAGGTAGATAAATTTGTATATTCAAATTGGTAGAAGCCAATTTCTGAAAAATTTACAAGAGATAGCATTCTCTCACATTTGCATATGCACACACAATGGAGAAACACTTTTTGCATAGGAACTCGACATGAGAATAAAATAATGTTTCTGGACTGAAGAGAAGCTGAGCAAGCATGCAAAAAGATTCACCCTTCATTCACAGCTTGTTCAGAGTTTTGGGTCTTCAAAGATCAGTGTTAAATTAATCCTACAAAGGTTAGCAGAAAGAAAGGAAGAGTCTTACCAATAACTACGGTACTTTAGTTGGCTTCTGTGTGCTGCTGTTATATCTCCCCCTGGACAATTCTCCAGATACCTCTCTAGATATCAGCTCCGGGGAGGATGAACCAATTCCTTGTAGATTAGGAGCTGAGTTGATGGCTTCGAACAACTGTCTGGGAGGGATTTGGCTGATTTTGGCTCCCTCCAGCTGGGGAAAGCATGCAGTTGCAGACTGTCAGGGAAGAGAAGGAAGAAATGCCTTCTGTAATTGATCCAAGGACCTCTAGGGCAGAGAAAAGACAGGAGCAGAGGTCAATCAGACTACTTAAGGAGAAAGGCTTTCCCTTGATGGGTTGCACTGGAAAACTATTTAGCACAGCAGACAGATGGAGGTGTTGCTGGGAAAGTGTTTGTTTCCTAATGGTGTGTTTTCTGGTTGTTATGATTCCTGTCTCACTTTGGACTGATACCATGTTTTGACTTGAATCGTGCCTTGGAAACTGGACTTTTCTTGCCTCCTGAGTTCTCTTGTGATATGGATTTAAGTTTGCCTGGTGGGTTTATTTTGTCTGAAACTTTCAAGTGCTTTTTGGATTCTTTGGCCATTGTTCTGTGGACTAACATTGGTCTGCTTGTCTCTGGCCTTAATTGGAACAGTTTTCAGAGGTTTGGTTCCATATTCTGTGAAATATTAATAAACTCAATAAACCAGCTTTGTGTATGTGTGAGAGAGAGAATGAGGGAGGGAGGGAGAAAGCAGAGCAGCTGAGCTGCTGGGCCCCTTGAAACCACAGTTCTTGTGGAGCTGGAAACTCAGGCCAATCAAAAGAGCAGATATCACTCTTTTGACCAAGTAAAGCAAGACAGCTCTTCCAGGCTATGAAACCCAGATCGCTAGGCTGCTTCAGAGTCTCAAGAAGACAGCTTCCAAGGTCAAAGAAGGCAATCTTGAAGAGGGTTGATTCAACTCCTGTAGGGCCCTGCAATGTCCTTAGGGATGAGTTACAAATCAAGCTCAGCAGAGAACCTGCATGAGGATTTGCACTGCCTGGGTTCAGGTCCAGTCTTGGACTGGATGCTGGCTTCAGGGAGCTCTAAGATGTTCTCTCTGGGATAAGGAAAAGACTCACTTGTGAGTGGGAAGGCTCAGTGCTGGGTGTCTTTGAGGTTTTCCTATGTGGCTTCAACCATGGTGGAAATGGCAAAAGAAGAGAATGTTGCCCAGCAAAACAGAATAGAGAGGTACGGTCTGCCTTAAGAGGTTTTTGCCCCGAGACAAAAGTATTACTCATCTAGGAATTGAGAAAGAGAGACAGAGAGAAAAGTGCCAGGTGACTGGGTTGGATCTAAAATAGTTTGCCAGGCTCCTTTTGATTACCAAAGAAATTACAAGAAAAAGCTGATGTGTCATTGGCAAGTGTTATGCCTATTTCCCCCCCCCCCTCATAAAATGACCTGGGTTGGGTTCATGGCTGTGATGACTTGATTTAGAGATGTTATTTGGCTCTGCCTCTGATTACTTTACCAAGATCTAACAAGCAGCAGTTCAAATGGGAAGAGTTGAAGAGGGAATGTCTATGCCACCTTAGCTTAGAACAGTGGTGCCGAACCTATGGCACATGTGCCAGAGGCAGCACTCAGCCCTCTCTGTGGACACACACGCCGTCGCCCCAGCTCAGCTTCACCATGTTTCCATGACGTTTCTCATTTGTGGAGAAACAGAGATTTCCCTGCAAATAATGGAACATAAGCTCACGAAAGAAAAAGATCTCACCTCTTGCAGAGATGCCAGTGTCGTGATCCCCACCTCCCACTGGCCAGCTGGTCTTTGGATTTTTGAAGCGCATGCGCACCTTGCAGATTGGGCACTTTTAGTGTCTAAAAATGTTTGCCATCACTGGCTTAGAAAAATCATATTTGGCTTAATAACATTTTATTTCTTATTACTAGAAATGCTGTACACATGGAAATGTGTCATAGAAGGAACTGTTGAAGGCACCTGAGCTTTCTTGAAATTGTATTCACAACTAAAATTGACTATTAGATTTCTCCCTAATAAATCAGTTTTGATTGAAAAAGAAAATTGTTTTTTGATCTCTCGGCTTGAACAGAAGCACCTCGTTTTCATAAACATTAAGAAAAATTGGAGAGGGATAGCAAATCACAAAACACAGTAGACTGGAACAAAATTGCACTTCTGAATTTTAAAATGTTTGGGACCAATTCTTTCAAAGTTACTTGTAAGTCTCATTGAAAACAATAAGAATAGACTTGGTCAGATATAATTAATCTGGGAAAAATATTTTTGAATCTAGTACAATTGACAAATTGACTTCTGTAACTAACATGGTTATGTTTGTGCTACATGTCCTAATGAATTCTCTGAAATACAAAATATCCAGCCATATTTCAAACTTGAGGGTTCTACAAACCTAGTATGTATCATTAATTTATATATTAGTTGGCTGTATAAATTTGGCTACCAACACAACAAAATTATACTGTGTATTAATAATATATTGTTATATAACCAGAGTATGCATTTTTTAAACAAATAACATCAAAGGTACCCTTGAAGGAGCTAAAAAGTACGCTCAGAAACAAGACTAGAATTTAATCTGAGCTTGATTGTGTTCATAACACAATAAGCATAAAGATTTTAGCCACAGGGACAAACTACATTCATCCGTAATTTGGATAGCCTTATTTACTCGGCACCTTTCCAACCCCCATCTTCTATTTCCAACATAGGTAAAAAAAAACACCCTTACTACTACTAGCATAACAATTCCTTATTAAAAATATTGTTGGACTTCATCATGTACTAAAAGGAAACTCAAGCACATGCTGTACTTCAATTGAAAACATTTGGTTATTTATCCCATGCCTGAATTACAGTAAATAAGCTTTCACATGAAATATAATGGCTGACTAATGAAGAAAAAAAACCAAAACCAATATTTAGCAATTAGAGTTAGAAGGGAAGGGAAGCTGTATACCAGTAATCTTTTTCCTGGTATTAGACAATCATCAGTTGGTAGCTATGTACGTGATATTGTGTACTATAGTTACTGAAAACCAAACTTTAGATTTTCAGCCAAGGAAGTTGACCTCTCTTCTGCAGGAAAAAATGTGAGCTGAATGACCCAAGGACATACGGTTGCTAGTGTGGACTGTTTCTTCACAGTTGGTGACAAAATTCTTTTGCAATGGCTTCTAAGTTCCCTTTTAATTATGAGCTTTCAATCTGTTCTGTTGTTCTATTTTGCTTTGCATTATTTATGAAATGTAATGTTTATGAATTAGGATAATTTCACTGTCAGAATATATTATCTCACTAAAACTCAAGTCTCAACCTAATGAAAATCTAGCTAAAGCAGTAGTATCACTTAGCAATATTATAAATGTGAACCAGAGAATGTATCATGGAAACATGTCACATTAAATCAATTCATCTATGATATTGCCAGAAAAATGCTAATGTTAATGTGCACTGAGATGTGGCTTTTGAAAATTTGCATAGGGGTTATTGTCAGCCCTGACAGTAAGGACAAATAAATACCCTGTTCTTCTTCTTTTAGTACATTAATTACTGTATATCATATATTAATCGTTTTGGTACAAATTCATATTAATACTGGTGGGGGGGGGCGTGGTGTGCTGGGCTGGTTGGTTGCGTTGCTGCCACACCCCACCACCAGTATCTATAGAGAGATGGCAGCTCCGATCACACACTTCTTGCACTGGCACGAAACAGAAAGCACCAGCCTGAGGATGGCGAGTGGGACCTCACTGAAACCTCGCGAAGATACTCTCAAACTTACATGGGAAAACACCCGAACACACCTAGACCTGCATAAACACACACACACCATTTGATAAAAAGCATCCATGAGAGATCTAAATCAAGATGGATTGACCACATCAACATGAGAAAATTTATGAAATAAATTCAAACTAAAAGATAAAAAGCATATGTTTTGTGATTGTATAGATATGAATCAATCAGCAAAACAAATTGTATGGGTCAAGTATAGAACCCTGAATCAACTGTGCTTTGATTTCAAGGAATATGATGGTTTTAGTATTAAAAGAACAGTAAGGAGATATCTATTGCTAAGCCTGCTATTAGGCATAGTAAAAGCTCTGATACCCTGGAGTGAAAAGGAAGCCAAATACAGTACCAGATTCTTAACTGCTGTAACTAAGACTATTTCATGTTTTCAAATAGACTTAATCTACAGTTGTGTTCAAAAATATGCAACCCCCACTGAAATTGAGTGTTTTGGCCAGTTTGACATTGATTTTGAT